>JAHWXV010045336.1:0-11733 GCA_024586415.1 Phrixothrix hirtus
CGCACACGCACACGCACACGCACACGCACACGCACACGCACACGCACACGCACACGCACACGTACACGCACACGCACACGCACACGCACACGCACACGCAAACGCACACCCACACGTACACGCACACGCGCGCGTACACGCACACGAACACGCACACGCACACGTACACGCGCACACACACATACACACAAACTCACGCACACACACAAACTCACACACACGCACACACAAACTCACATACACAAACACACAAACACACACACACACACACACACACACACACACATACACACACACACACACAGCCAGACCAATTTTTAAAAACATGATTTTTGGACTCAGGGAACCCGAAAACGTGTATTACACTAAAATTTCGACGCCAAAAAATGTTAACGGAAACAATACTTTCTCTAAACTGTATTTCATATAGGTAAAAGAAAGCAAAAATTATCAGTATTGTAAACTGCTATTTTGCTTTGAAAGTTATTTCTAACCTTAGTTTTATATTTCAAGTTTACTAGATCGTTTGAGAACCTTGTAGGGCAACGTCATTTTTTGATTACGTTTACACTATTAGGTAACTTGTCTAGTTATTTGAAGAGGGTTAAGTGTGATTACATATATTAGTAATATCTAAATTACAAAAATTGCAATTTTTACAGCCTAGTACAACAAATTTAATGCTTTAGTTTCGATATAATACCACTGCCAAAGGTGCAGAGCTAGAATACTTTATACAGTGTCCAGGATATAAGAAGCGATATGTTAACAGCAGAAAAATCTTGATATGCAAGACAAAATAGCTTATAAACCATCTGTCTAATTGCATAGCTTTCGAAATATTTGCAATTAAAGTTTACAGTCCGACCCTGCTTTTAAAAATATGTGACTGGCCGACTGTTAGTTTGTAGCGACAGAATGTCGCATACGATTTCACACATCTCAGCTGATTATTAAAATAAATAGTTCGATCCTCTTCCTTACAATTTTTAGTGGCCTTTTAGTGCACTTTAATAATTTTTTTTATAGTGAAAAGCCAGATTTTCGGTATATTTGTTCGAAAATCTTGCTTTTAAAAATGTTCTACAATGTTTCAAGCCATTCAAGCCATGTTAAATTTCATGCAATTTGTATAAACAATCTTTATGCTTTAATGTTAAATCGCCGTCGTTTTAAATGAATCTTGGATTTGGATAAATATCCTATTATTATTTGCATTCATTTGCGTTGGGGATAATTTAAATTTTGTGAAAATAGTTCAAAATCACAATAGTAAATAAGTTTAATGCAAATTTAACGTAATTGATTTGCAGTAATGCATATCTTTTATACAAATTAATGTGAATCAAACAGGTATTAATTTTATACAACCTATTAAAATTAAAACTCAGGTCAATTTTAGATATTTAACAAACAATAATTAATTTGTAGACAATTTATAATTAATAAGCAATAGTTTTAAAGAAGAAAAGCAAATTTGGGCTATTTCAAAGAACATGTTCGATTATTTTTTTATTAAAACAGCTGGCGACCATGAACTCGATAAGGTACATGAATATTAAACGTAATATATTATTTTGTAACAAAAAACAAAGTAAAATTTTTGTTTTTAATTAAATTTCATATTAGTAAAGCATGGTCAAGGATCGTATTCAAGATGTTTACGTTAAAATTTAGGGAAATTTGTTTTCGATTTGGATTAAGATATTTTACAGATTTGTGTTCACTAAGAGCCCGTGTACGCGTGTGTCAAATAATGTATCTTGTATCCGGGAGACCCCGTATATATGTTAACTTTGTTGTTAACTTTAATTAGTCATTGGTGATTAATGCTAAGCAATTATCATTTATACAAGATGTGGCTATTACATAACGAGACTAGTGGTTTTGGACAGATATGAGAGAGGGGAGTGAAGAAGAGAAGTTTCGAGTTGTAGAATTCTTCCATTCGCAATTCCCTGTATCGATAAGATCATCTTATACGCACCAAATTTCTTATTATTTAAACGATGCATTCATCAAAATTGTCGAGTTAAATACTTACTTGAAAAATGTTTGACTAAGGTATTTATTTGTATTTTTTGGACTGTCCAAATTTAAAAACAACAAACAAACGCAGAATTTGTGATATACGTACTATTTATCAAAATTAAAATATATATAAGCTTTATAGTAATTTTTCGGATTTTGTAAGAAGTAATTGAAATTAATTAGAACAAATTGTAATTTAAATCAATAAACAAATCATACAATTTGGGTAGATTTAAACGAATTGTTCATTTATTATTATGCATCCATTTCCTAATGCATTAATGATAAAACTCAGTTGATTTGAAACGTTGTTTGAATAGACAACATTTGTTACTTTAGTATTTATGAATTTTGCATGGGTCATATTAAATAATTATATTTAATTGTATGCCAAAATTGCGTAAGATTACGTATTTGTGGAATTTTGATCCAGTTTACGTTACTTCATTAAGTTATTATTAGGTACACTATTATGTCTGTAGTAATTCCAATTTTTTGTCAAAATTAATTGAAACTCAAGAATTAACCTCTTTTAGTTTGAGTTTTAAATAAATTCCCAGGTTTCTAAAATATACTAAAATATATTTAACTCTTTTGTAATTGATAGTTGTTAAATATTATTTATAAACATACACATCTTATTTTTATAGTAACAAAAAGTTGTTATTACATTTATATTGAATTTTGGTCCTTTTAGTACACGTACTTTAAGCATTATCTTGATATTGTGACACTCGTAGGTATAAGAGGTACGACTATTAAATAATAAGAGTAGGAGCTTTGTATGTAGCATACTTAATTTAAAAATTGCGACCAACTTTTTGAATGTTAGCGTTATCTTCAGAAAATATAAATAGCAGATAACTTTCTAAAATTAAATTTCTGAATTTTTTGATATACTATTACTAGTTAATTTTTATATTGATGACAAATGTTCATTTAAACAAAATTTATAAATATTAAATTTAAATAATTGAGCAATATCTAAAGTTTCCAAAGTTAAGAGTATAATTAAATTTTAGCAGATTAAAGCAAAAATCGGTTTAATAAAAGTTAGGATCAATTTTAAATTTTGTCTATATTAAATGCTCATTTAATCTAATTTGAAAACTTTAACTTGTCATTCCTATATAAGAATCAGGTATTCCAATTAATTTATAATTTATACATCCTCATTTACGTACTTTACATTTATGTTCCATTAGTATTTTTCTTTAATTTTTGAAACGTCATTAATTAATTAAGTACTACTAATTTTAAAACTTATATTATCTCATATTTTGTAGATATTTTAACTACAAAATATAAGATTTTCCCGTAAACTATAGTAATGATACTCTTTTTTTATTGCTATACTGGCTTTCGTAGTATATTTCTAGTCCGGTAATTATCTTTGTGATATGTTACCTCCATATCACATCTGAAGAAAAACACGTATTATGTGAATTTAAAGAAAACAAAGATATTGTCATCTTATCAGCTGATAAAGGAAATGCGACAGTGGTAATGAACTTAGAGACTACCAAACTAAGATGGAATTGTTATTGAAAGATGCAAATACTTATCAACCTATACAGACTGACGCAACGACATATTTGGAAAAAACTACTAAGAGTAAATAAAATCAAACAAAGTACACTTGATAAAAAGAACAGAAAATTTTGGTACCTAGAGAAAAATCTTTAATCTTTAAGATGTCCAAAAATCCATAAGCATGGCGCCCCGTTACGCCCAATTGTCAGTTCAGAGGTTCACCTACACAACCTCTAGCTAGAAATCTATCAAAAATGCTGCAACATCATGCCGAAGAAGCTAAATCATACGTAAAAAACTTAGACTATCTCCTGAAGTTAATGGAAAATGAAAAGGTCACGGCCAACGATTTACTAGTGAGTTTTGGTCTGGTATCGTAATTTACAAAAATAGCTACGAATGAGGCATTAGAAATAATACAACAACGATATAAAGCAGATAAAACGCTTCTGCAGCTAATCAAACACTGTCTTCAAAGCACATATTTCATATACAAAGAACAAAAATATAGACAAAACGAGGGAGCACCGATGAGCTCACCGCTATCATCCGTGATCGCTAATATATTTATGGATTACTTCGAAACAAAAGTCTTAAAAACTTCATCATTAAAACCAAAATTATGGCTGCAATATGTAGATGATGCCTTGGTGACTTGACAATTTCTTACGACACATAAATAGTATACACTAAAATATCCAATTGACCATAGAAATAGAAAGTAACAACCAGTTGCCATTCCTGGACGTACTAATTAAAGATAGAGAAGACAAAAGCTTAGCGCGCACTGTATACAGAAAACTTACACATACCGACAGATATCTAAACGCCCTATCTAAACACCACCATTCTGCACAAATACAATCAACAATAAAAACACTCATGACACGATCCCGCAGATTAGGCGATACAGACCATAGTAAAACAGATAAATTAACTACAAAACGCATTAATAAAAAAATGGTTTCACATATCAAGACATAAAAATAGCCACAAAAGCAAATAAGCATAAGTCAGAAAACGATAACGATAAAAACACCATTAGGATATGTCTACCGTATGTCAAGGGCACAACAGATTAGATAAGTAGAGTTTTAAAAAGATATGACATAGAAATAGCATTTAAGCCACTTATAAACATGCACAATATTTTAGGAAACCCGAAAGACAAAATTCCCTTAGAGGCTCAGGGCGTGTACGAAATTCCATGCGCAGACTGCTAACAGTCCTATATCGGCCAAGCAAATAGAAAGAACAGTGCTAGAAAAAACGAATATATAAACGCCATCTCCAAAAACGAAGCAACTTCATCATTAGCGCATCACGCTAACAACATCGGACTTACTATGGATTTTGAGAACATAAACATGATTGCAAACATAGAACAATACGCATTAAGAATGGCATGGGAGGTTATCGAATAGAAAAGCGGCCAGAAGGTTTGAACAAGCAAAATGATGCTCAAAGATTAGTTACCACATGGAGGACACTGTTGAAACGTAAAATCACTAAGTTATTAAGTGTCCCTAAGGTAAAATGAGAAAGTATACAAGAAAGCACCACCAAAACAATACCGGTCACGCGTAGTCAAGCACAAAACTAAGCAAGTGTGACTGCTAAACCAGTCAAGCGTAACGAGGCACTATATAAAGACCTCCTAAACAAGAAAATCTCAGTTACTATCCTGATGATGACAAGTGTGATTTTGCCGAAACGTTGAACCGAAGGTCCTTCTCAGGACCAACGCATAATGCGAAGTAAAACCTGGAAAACTAAAAATGAATATATACACCGGGCGTCTAGGATATAAAGAGGAGCATTATTTAACACACGTGCACCCAAGTCCTTTGTGAATATAAATCTGTAGACATTTTTAATCTAACTTAGAAAAAAATGTTGCAAGTTTTCGCGTAAACTCTGTCATACCTGTATATCCTTTACCATGAAACGTACTTGAAAATATAAATACGACTTTATTTTTGTTGATAAAATTTCAAATTAACTTTACTATTAGAGTTCTGTTTCGAATTAAAGTCCCCAGCTGTTTTAATAAAAAGTAGTAGAATGTATTTCTTTAAACCATGTAAGTTGCTTGTATGTGATAAATCACTATTGCATATTAATTATAATTATTTACGCATTAATTATTATAAACTTATTTGATAAATATTTTATACTGACATAAGTTTCATTTACATCAGTTTGTGTGAACATTAGTTTTACTGCATAAAATTACGCAAAATTTTATAAAATTTATCACTTAAATTTTTAACTATTTTCACAAAATTTCAATTATATACAACACAAGTGAGTGCAAATATTAATAATATGAAAATATTTATCAAAAAAATTTAAGGCCCTATTAAAGCGGTTTTGTAAAAGTGAAAGTTATTTAAAAAATGTGTCAGTATTCAATAATACAATTGAATACTTATTAAAAATTATATCTATTAAGTAACTAAAAACCTTATTTCTATTTTAAAGATTTTATAAACTTGTCTAATTAACACATCCACTAGAAATTTTAAGAAAGAAAATAAAACTTTTTATTTTAAGCGGTAATTACCGGGTATTTATAATAACATCTGAAAACATTCATTAATTGTACTTTGAAGCGGTTCGTTCGCCTTCGGGCACTGGTTAAAGATCTATAGTTGACCAGCAATTAATCGCAGTACTATGAAAAAACTATCATTTCGTCCAATTGTGCCATTTTTCCATTCGCAAATGGCAAGTTCGATAATTTTCGTAAAATGTTGCCTAGCGGTTACGACCAGGTATTTTCTAATTCATCAACACTCAGGAACTTCTGTTGGAATTATTGTAGATTTTGTTTACTGCAACCACTATATCTTTACAGTCCATATATTCATTAAGTGTGGAATTCATTGCTTGGTGTAATTATTGGATGGTGCTATCCTCCAACTATTTATATTATTTGACACTTTTTGAATGCGGCTGTGCTGTGCGATGCCTCAATCATTAAAAATCCCTGAAATAAAATACAGCATTAATACTCGTATCAAAATCTAGATATGGAGTTAAATGCTGACAAAATAATAAATAAATATTATAGAAAGATCCTTTGTAAAAAGCTAAAAATCTAAAATATTGTTAAATTAATTTAATAACTGAACAAGAAATTTCTGAAACATAAACTCAAATAAACGCAGTATTTCGAAGAAAATATCTTCAATAGCACAATGTAATTATTTCAGAAATGTGTTTTTGGTAAATCAAATGTAACATTGTATTTAATATTTTTAAATTTTTAAAAATCAATGTTGTTAGTTTGTTGATTGTATTTAAACATCACTTTAAATTTGGAAAACTGCTAAATAACTTAGATACTTATTAGGTTAAGAATTGTTTCCTGACAATGTAATGTTATAAAGGTTTGTTCCTAAATTTTTATTAAAACAACCCATGCACATGTTACAAAATGTGAAATGAGTTTTAGACCTATGACGAATGTGCAGCTTTCTCCGGTAAAGTTTGTTTAATTATATTTATACCTGCGAACATATTGTCTGTAATGGGTACTTATTATACGGACTAGATTTTAGAAATCTTGTACAGAATGTTCTGTAATTTATTATTATTTTATTTAATTATTTCAATGAAATAACAAGAGTCCACAGCTATATTTTCATTCAACAACTAAACTAATTAAATCCGATTAGAATATTCTTAACACGTTGGCTGTTGCAATGAAATCAGTAATCATAACCCCCATGGCAAAGCACGTTACACTTCTAGAAGTGAGGACAATATACAGAAAGTTTTGGCTTCAGTTTAACATGATCAGTTTTATTGACGCACGAACGTTCAGCTGAATTAAAAATATCACGTACCAGCACTTGAAATTACAGCTCTACAAAATCCAATTGGTACAGGAATTAAATCCTAGTAGTTCAAATTACGCATCGTTTGCCGAAACAATGCTGAATCATTTCAATAACTTCAGCAGGATCTGGTTTTCTAATGAAGCTCACTTTCATCTAAACGGGCACGTTAGTAAATAGAATTACGGTTATTTAGGCAGCAAAAATTCAAAAGCCAAATATCAAAGGCTCCTTCATTCTATTAGGCTAACGTCATGAATGGCAATTTTGGACAGAGAAATCATTAGGCCCTATGGTTTTGAAGACGCTCATGTCTCCATAGTTATTGTTAACTCGATTGAGTATGTAAAAGTGTTATGGGAGTTTCTGGCACCACACTTTCAGGAGTTTGCTGGCTATAATCGGAACACCTGGATACAACAAGATGGAGTAACTTGCCACACCTCTAACGCGTTTCTGGATTTCCGGGAAATTGGGCATTTCGTAGCCACCCGGGAGTCCTGACTTATTTTCTGAAGATTATTTCTATGGGAATATTTGAACAATCGTGTGTACATACGCAAACTAGCGACAATGCTTCAATTAAAAGCAAATATGTGAGAAGAGATGTCTGCAATGTCTTGGTCACTGTGTCTAGGAGTTATCGAAAATGTGTGTGCTCGTTTGGAAGAATGCCGAAATCAAGACGGCGCGGCGATCATTTGGACGACGTTGTTTTTAAAAAATAATTTCCCTTTGATTGTCTTTCGATTGAATAAAAGAAATTTTAGAATCAGTCCTACCGTGTTTTTTAAAATAAAGGTTTAAAAGTAAAAAAAATTCACGGCCCACCTTGTAGAACCCATAGTTTCTCTTCCTTATTCGAGAAGGAGCAGCGTTTTCATTTTTTTTTCACTAATAAATTTTACGGCCTAGACTAGATTTGAACTGTCGTCATTTAGGTATAAAGGAAAACATGCTAATAACTGCATCATCGAGGCCGTCTGCAGCTCTTTATTTGTTAACCGAGTTGGGTTTATTTTGATATTTAATTAGTTGAGTATATATTAGTACGGTAAAACTAAAATATTGAGCGAAATAACTAGTTTGAGGATATCAGATTTTATTATTTCGATGATTTATTAATGTAATAAGTACTTTCTTTTCGTAAAGTGAACATATTTTGTATATTAAGAGGGAAGTCTCCGGTATACGAGTACAGAACGCTTTTTTTTAATAAAGCCATCAGTCTGTTTCTTTCTAAAATTTTGGTAGAACAGAGGATTAGCACCTCATAAGGTTAAAAATAAAATAATGACGAATCTGTGCCCAACACCTGAAAAAATTTACAACAGTTATGGAAGGTAATATAAACATAAATATACGTTTTCTATACAAAATGACAAAATAAATGATTACTAGGTAACGACAACTATTAAAAGAATGGGAAGGAACACAAATTGAAACATTAAAAATGTTATGGCTTACAGCCAGCCTCTAACGTACGCGTAACGCGTAACGTGAGTGCTTTAAAAGCACTTATACACGTGTATAACACACTAAATTTCATTGTACTTTCACAATTATTTTCGGAATAAGAGAAATATAATTAAACATTAATAAAATCAAAATCACTTTTTGTTTAAAATTGGCTAGCTGGTAGTTTCACAAATATGCAGATAGAAACTGTTGTTTACAAGTTGTAAATAAATTTTTTTATTATAGTTGCATCATAATAATTGCTTACACACCTTAGCAGCGTGCATAAAAAGGCCTTTAAAACATATTCTGCTTTAAAGGTTACTATGTAACGGCTTCTATAAGTATATTTACGATTCTCCTACCTTCTAAGAGACTAGACCATTCCTCATCTTGTGTAACACTATTATGATCTAAAGTAAATTTGGTAGGATTTCACAATTAGCTGCACGTTCTTCTACGTTAGAAGAATTACTGACATCACAAGTTGAACCTTCTATAACTCTAGAAGAACCTGAAGTACTTACCTTATTAGCAATGTTTATGAAACCAGAAGTGCCCTGAATTGGAGACGAAGGACATACTGGGTGTCCGAGGAGATTAATTCCAGATAATAACTTCGTTATGGCAAGAGCAAAAAATTTGAATTTTTGGAGGTTATGCACTAGTCCTAAGGGAGTTTACATCTGTAAATAAAAGTACCTATATATTTTGACGTTTAACTTCGGTGCTGTCAATGTCAAATTTGAAAAGTCAAATAGAACACTCTGTTTATTGTCATGTCAATAAAAAGCCGTTTTATTTACAATTCATTGATATAAAACCTAAAAATGTTGAATGAAAATTTTTTAAAAAACACACTAGAAAAGGAAATTGTCTATTGTACGAAAGAACATAGTTATCTTGGATTGTTTGTTTATTAAATTTGACAGTCAATAGAAATTGTTCGATCGACTTATTTATGTGTCATTAAGCAGCAAAATGCCACAGTTATTTACGTGTAACGAATATGTTGACATATTGTTAATTTATGGGGAGTGCCACAAAAATGGGAGAGAGTCTTAAATTCTGTATAGAGAGCGATTTCCGAATCGTACTGCTCCAGCCCATATAACGTTTGCCAAAATCAAACTAAAATTGAGAAGCGGTACTTTTCCTAATGGCAAACAGCAAAGAGTTCGTCAAAGAAATGTACCCAGTGAAGATAACTCAATAGATATTTTGGCATACATGGGAATCGATCATCATGCTTCCGCCCGTCAAGTTTCAGTAGCAATGAATATTAGCAAGACATCAATATAAAGACTATTGAAGAAGCATTAGTACACTTATTCAAGATTCACCTTGGACAAGGTCTTACGCCTTAAGATCCTCAGCTACGGTTACAATTTACAGCAGAAATTCTAGTTACAATTTTTTTTTAAATAATATTCTGTGGAGTGATGAAAGTCGTTTTTATAATAATGGAATTGTAAATCGCCACAATTTCCATTATTGGTAAAACCAAAATTCGCATTGGATAAGAAAAACACATTTTCAACATATTTGAGGGGTTAATTTTTGGTGTGGTTCACTAAATGGCCGTATCGTTGGTCCGTACTTCTATCAAAATATTTTGACTGGTACACGCTACTTAAATTTTCTGCAGACTGATTTCCTCGAATTGCTGGAAGACATACCCATCAACGAAAGAAGCGGCATGAGGTGGCAACAAGATGGTGTACATCCTCACAACAAACAAAACGTAACGGAATATCTAAGCAGGGTCTGCCCAGACCGCTGTATCGGTAGATATGGATCCATACATTGGTCTGCTCGGTCACCGGATCTTACCCCTATGGACTTCTTTGTTTGGGGTTACCTTAAAGAACTTGTATACATTACTTCGCCTGTTAATTTAGAAGACTTCCAAAAGAAAATTATGAGAGCTTGTCAAAAAGTAGTACCGGAAATGATAACTGCAACAAGTATAAGAACTTTTTTAGATTGACTTGAGACATGTGTAACACAAAATGGACAACAGTTTGAACACGCGCTATAGTTATTTTGTTTTTTTGTGTATACATTTTACGTTTTTTGTTATTACTTATATCTTTTTTTTTGGTTATTTGTATTTAAATTATCTTAAGTTTGGTATCGTTACATAAAACAGCCTTTTATTGACATCACAATATACAGGTTGTTTTATTTGACTTTTTCATATTTGACATTGACAGCACTGAACTTAAACGTCAAAACATAGATTTTTGTTTACAGATGTAAACTCCCTTACGACTAATGCATAATCTTCAAAAATCAAAATTTTTGCTCTTGTCATAACGGAGTTATTAGCAGGAGTGAACGTTCTGGGACACCCGGTACTATATTAGCGGAAAATAAATCTGATTGTAAATCTTCACAATGCTTGGCAACGCTTTGAAGAATATGTTGGCTGCAAACTTCTTTTTCACGAAAAGATAAAATAAAATAAACCATTATTATTTATTACCCGTTTTCACACTAGCATGCTCAATACATTAAAATGAACTAAACACGATTTTGTAGTTCTACTTAAAGTTTCGGCGTTTGAATAAGCATGACCTGTGTAAGCATTATAAATTATCTTTGATTAGAAATAATTCTCTTATACTGGTTAATCAGGTATGTCTACGTAAAGCTCCCTGTGAATGTTTTATAAAATGTAGTTTGTGAAAAATATAAAATGATTATGCCTTCTAATGTATTGTTTTGACACTTCCGATTCGAAGTCATAAAAAATCTGGTGTAAAACAACACACGACTTTCTCTTACGCACATATGCCACATATGCCAATAGTGTTCACAAATCATTAGATTATTGCCTACGTTTATTTTGGAAACAATAATT
>JAHWXV010045354.1:0-23405 GCA_024586415.1 Phrixothrix hirtus
ATTTCTGCCACGCGTCGTCTAGAATGATCTTCTTGAATTAACGTTACGGTCCTAGCGATTTCAATTTCATTTAGGTATATCCTACGGCGTATTCTTCTACTTAGCACATCAACATTCATGTTTTACTTTAAAATCTTAACTAACTTTTATAAATACAAATGCAAATTTAATCCCGAACGATAAGAAATTCTTGACCTTATAATGTTCACGTTTTTCTGACAAGATAAACAATAAAACAAAACATTCTGTTGGCTGAAGTGTACCCACTATGATCGTAAAATACCATAAAAATCATCATTGATTAAAAAATATTATACAAAAAAAATTATTTCATTTTTTTCAAGTGGCTCCTTTTTCGTTTTGAGTAGTTTATAATTAAAGCAAAACTATGTATATCAAAAGTATTTTATAATTCCCATACGAATGCATATCAAGTAAATAGTTAATGAAAGTGCCTGTTTACCGAATTAAGACTAGCACAAAATAGTTCCCGTCATAACATTAGGAGAAACAAAACTAAGTATAACAAAAATATTTTATATTCCCTTAGCAATACGTACATCAAGCCAATGGTTAATGAATGTGCCTCTTTGTCGAACTAAAGCTAAGATAAAGTATGTCATAATATCGTTAGGCATGCGGTCCAATACTTAAAAATTCTTAAGTTAAATATTCTCAAGCAAACGGTTAATGGCTATGCTTTTTTACTGGATTAAAGCTAACACAAAATTATTCTTTGGATACACTTCGTATACTAAGATTGGTTTACACTTGTAGGCAGTGTTAGAAAATGCTCGACTTCATTAGCGCAGTCCCAACAGCGGACTGATTGGATTAAAATACAATAACTAATTAAGTTAATCAGAAAATCGGCGAATACCTACACCTCATTAACGTAACGCACAAAGAAAACCAACTACTATAGAATAGATAAAGTTTACGTCTAATAGCAACTCATGAACAGAAACACACATAAGCGGTACCAGGCCAAAAAAGATTAAAGGTAAGCTTATGTACGGATATATCAAAAATGTCAGTGAAATCCCAATAAAGATTTTAGTTTAAATTTAAGAACGTTAAATCGCGGTAGTTCCTGACGACGCAATTTGAAAGTGCAGGTTCACATAAATTCTATTAGTTAACAATTAATATTACAGTTCTCTTATCATTAATATGTAGCGAAAGAATTATTGTAAGGTCTGTAAGCGAATTATATACAAACAACTCACATTAACTTAGAAGTTTAACTTTAAATTTCAGTTTTTGTTTACCTATGAATTTATAGAACGTAGATACGGGGTCCCTTTAAATAACATTTTATTGTAGTTTAGTTAATAAGAGTATTTCGTCAAATTGAGCTGTTACAAATCGTCCGTACCAGTGACAAAGTCTAGGTCAACTTCTTAACCGCGAAGTAACTCTTAAGTATAAAATGCTACTTAGAGCATAAGGATGCTAGATTTACAATTTTTGGGCAGCACATAACATTTGATATTACCCATACATCAATTTAATCTAAGTCCACAAATTTACAGTAACATTTGTGGAAGTTATTGTTACAAGGTCCCTGTTTAACAGGCGTGAAAAGAGTAAAACAGAATAAAATTATTGCTGAGCACCTCAGAAATAAAATGCAGAAATTATAAAGCTTAAGAGACATTTCAACAACAGAATAATATCCATTTAATCTTAATTAACATTATCATCGAGCTATTTATAACAGTGAACTACCTTATCCTCTATAACGAAGAACATCATTGGCAAAACTATTTAGTAGAAGAATTGCACTATAGTGATATACCAAACGAAACTAAGTAGGAGAAAAGCCACATACAATAATACCATAAGAGAGTATATTAAAAAGACAATAAAACTATTTTAAAATGACTTTAGGCGTAAACCAAAAATCTACCTAAGGCGTAAGAATAAAAAGAGAGCGATTAAATGAGATGAAAGAGATCAAAATAATTCTAATCTTATTAAACATAACGTCGCCAGAACGAACATTCTAAAGTAGGATAGAATTAAACCAAAATATCTGAATAACCACAGCATGCCCAAGATGCATTTCAAAATAGGTAAGCTGCGTTGAAATTTTAGTAAAAAAGTTATGATTAGCAAATTGTAAGGACTATACAGTATTAAAATCAAGAGAAAGTCAGAAACCGAGGACCTATACCCACACCTAAAAGAATCCCAGTAAGAGTAACGAAACTGCACAAACAAACCAAAACTCAAAAGAATCTCAATCCACATACAGCATCGAAATACCTGTAAAGAGATCTATAGAGGAGGTAATGAATACCTATCGAGAAAGAAATAATTTTGGCAAGAAGGGAGACAAACCATAGTCATTGTAGTCCTGTCTTTATTTCCGAACCTACATGGGTAAAGAGAAGAGGAAACGATCAAACAGAAATAAAAAAGGCTACAGCTAATGTAGGAAGGAGTAAAGGAAACAAAACTGGACAAAAAAAGAAATCAAACTATCTAAATAACGATCCCGTCAGAAAAGATTTGTACTCAAATGATTGATACCGAGGTAAGTAGCAGAAACTATGTCAGGCATCTCAATAGAAGCTTTGTTGATTAACCATTTCCAACTTTTAACATGCTAAGCTCCATCTTCACGACCTTGGTCACTAGTTAACACGTCAGTCCAAGGTGAGTTCTTTTGTTTGATAGTAAATGGACCAGAGAACTTAGGAGCGCATTCAGTAGAATAACATTTACTAGTATCAAGAAATGAAAAGTGGTGAAGGAGAACTTTATCACCAACCGAGAACTCTAGACAACGCGAACGGGGTTTTTAAGTCTTCGCGCTTGCGATATAAGACTCCAGTAAGCGTTTTCTAATTCAAAACGTAATGCGTCAAAAGAATTCATAGCAGGCATAGGTTCTTGTTCAGCGTCTTCGAGAATTTCGACAAAACCCGGTAGTTTTCCAAGTAAATCACTTTAAAGGATTTGTACATCGCCAAAGCCAGCAAAATAAGAAGAGCATCCTATTACTTCAAGTTTTGAGGTACGGATAGTACAGGCGATTTTTGTTCGGTTAACATTCTAGCGCTGCTGGTTGGAGGAAATATGCGAAGACAACATAGTCTTGAAGATCCTATTAATCATTTATTTGAATTGATTTGAGGATGGAATTGGCTGTATAAAAGCACTTAGTTCGACAGCTACTTCGTATAACTGCGAATTGATTATTAAGAAGCAGCACACAGTAATCCGAATTCAGATATTGAGAAGACGCAAAAACTAGGAAAGTGTTGTCTTCCAGTGCTTTACAAATAAACAGGTTAGTTACAGCACGACGAGGAATCAAAACAGTAAATTTTGTGAAGAAGTCTGCGTCTAAGAGAATATAAGAATGTCCTTTTGAGGAATAGAATCCATGATATCAGTATTAAAACTTGCCATGGGCGAGTAGGGGTAGTGTGGGCTGCCATAAATCCAAAAGGAGAGTTTTGTTCAGAATTATACTTCTGACAAGTCAAACACTTACCAACATATCAAGCTACATAGAATCTTAATTTTGGTCAATAGCACTCAAAATATTCGTTCAGAAGTTTTACAGTTGCTAATATAACCAACAGTAGATTGATCATGGCTTTTAGAATTTATCGCATCGCGAGCATCACTAGGAACTGCAAGTTCCTAGTTCTCTTGATTAGGAGCCAATTCCGAGAGACGGGATAGAAGTGATTAAAATAATCAGAATTTACAGAAGATAATTTAGCAACGGCTCTAAATAGAGCATTAGGAACCAAGTATTCCGTTGTTTTTCGTTGAGAAAGTTGTTTGCTCTAAACGCATGGCCCATCTCCATATATGTCAAGAAGAACTTTGAATATGATTTAAGCACAGAAGAGAATGGTGATCCGTAATTACAGTGAACTCAATACTTTCAATATACGGTCTAAATTTTATCATTTCCAAGATGACAGTGGGACATTCCTTTTTACTCACAGTGTTGAAACATCGCTGACAAATTATGTAATGCGAAAGGTATCTTTATGAATTGAAATAGTGTAACCCACGGTTATGCTCAGTAAATTCAGTTATTAGCCTTTAAAGAAATTTTTCAGTAGTCAGATTAAATTTTCAAACTAGTTAGAAAGGTGGTGTCACGTAAATGATCTAAGCCATCCCTAAACCCGTGTAAAATTTGTGATTATGAACCGTTAGGAGAAATGTGGCATTTGGCTTTACATCTCTAACAGGCCACCTGAGCATTATTACGATTTGTGCAGCTAATACTAGTTATAATCCGAATCCATAAAGCTTTCCTAGGAATAGAAGAGTTGACTTTAGAAGAATTGTGTTCAGAGAAGTGTCCACTCTAGTGGCATTGCTTTTAGTAGGGACCATTTTTACAGAAGAAGAAAAGGTAAGAAGAAGTATAGCTTTGATTGACGAATAATGTACTAAATTGAGCGCTAACAATAAACTCGTAGAAGAAGGCGGAACAAACTCCTCAGAAAAGTACGAGTAACTTCCAATCGTCCGCAAAATTTCTTTAGATCAGAAATAGAACAAAGATCGGTCAGAATCAATTCTTTGATAGAATGGAAGAACATTTTTACGTAAAATTTGAGCTAAAGAGTTCCTGATGGCTTTTTAGTGAAGCAGTTTCATTCTTGCTTTGAGTGCGTTTGTGAATTACTTTAATTAGCTTTCCGTTGTAATCAAATTCCTCAATAAGGGCAGCTTATGGCGATCTCCAAGACGTATAGAGTGGTACGACACGAAACCATTTGCTTCAAAAAGTTCAATAGCGGAAGCAACAATAGAATCTTTAGGTACATGGCGAGCAGCACACAATTCTTTTATTCGTTCCAGAAAACAGCAACGGGTAACTCCAAAACTTTAAACCATACCCACATGTAGGAGTAGGTTTATATTAGTAGGTTAAAGTATAAGGAACAGCAAGTTTGGTTTAATTATTTGAACTAGACGATAAAAAGGCATAGTCGTCATTACCATAACGTTTGTAATAGACACTGAGGCAGGTTAGTGGACGAGTGTTCAAAAACTTTTGCTTTAGAAGTTAATTCCGAAGATAAAGTTATTACACGAGTAACAAATTACGACTTCTTCAAGATCTGTTCAAGTTTAGTAGCAACTGAGCAGTTAGTACGCCATCAGAGTTGAACACTTTTCGAATACAGTTTAAAGAAAGTTAAGGACTGACGGCTATCTGAAAATTTAGTTAAAAGCTACCTAATAAAAGTTATTCTAACTTCAATCGCAACAGAACCTTCAACAAATGTAAACCATCCATGAATAGCTTAAACAGACCACCTTTGAGATAACTTTATCAAATCTCAAATTCTGGATCTCATGGCATCCATAGAATCAGTTTCAGTCACTTCAGGTATTGGCGATTCATATTCAAAATCGTTTTTCAACAAACGACCCAGCTCAAATTTAAAATTCATTATTAAATAAATGGCTATACACTCCGACATTTTGTCAGAAATTATTGAAAACTCAATTGCCCAAGGCTCCTCATGAACGTTCGTTTCGTAACCTCTATGGCTAGTGCATAAAATGGGGCCAAGGCTGTTTACAAATCACTTGTAACAATTTATCTAAAAGCTACTTATTTCAATGTGTAGATTTTGAGTAGAAAATAAAAACAAAAATTTTATAAAGATAAATTTTATTTGAACTCCTACATTAAACTATAAAAGTAAAAGGTTACTTCATTTACCTATAGTTTTGTAAATAATCAACTTATATAGAAATTAAAAAACATATTTTAATATGTAAAGCAATTACCTCTTTATGTACCTTATCGCAAATTTTGTATGTGCCCATTACTGATTTCTTGTACAACAACGGGCCTCTCTCCACTAGTGTGAACTGCAGATCTAAGCAAATCTTCATAACCATCTCTAACAGTTTATGCAGTCGACACTTTCAGTTGATAAAGTATCCTACGTTGGTTTAAAGATGCCCTTTCTTCTAGATAACTCCAAATCACAAACTCTGCAGAGTTAAGAACTGCTGAACTTGGTAGGTTCAACTTTCTACTCTTAGGGCAATCAAAAATGTTACGTTAGGGCGGTTTTATATCTATAATTGCCATGGCAACCGATAGCATTTATAAATTATACTTTTGGAGGAATCAGATGGTATCAAAGTGTTTAAGATTGTACAAAAAATAAAAAATATATGAACAATTAAAGTTACCAATTACTTTTAAAAGGTCCTATATATATACATATATATAAAAAATTATACGAAATTTAGTAGTCATGATTTTCGTAACTATGAACTGGATGAACAGCATGTCCAGATTTTAAAACAACGGCATTGAATCCGTTTTTATCATCAGCCGTATACTTAAGAGTACGGATGGTACCGTCAGCTTCATGGAGAGAATATTCACCTTTAACAACATCTCCATCACGCACTTCGTGCTGACTTTTATGATCTCCTGTATGATCATCAGCAACTCCATAATTGAAGTGATACTTAGGATAGGCCTAGATACAATTTATAATTATAAACTTGCATTTTTTATGATTTGACTTACGTAATAGTCGAGATGCTCTTCGTGGCCGCCAGTTTCCTCGGCCAAGTTGTAGCCTCCAATATTACTGTGGTCAACTGACAATGAAGAATAAGAATTTATTCCATGGCCTCCACTAAGTCCGCCATAACTTCCCAAAGAACCAGCTTTGATTGCGTAAGGCATAATTGTAAGTAAAACCACGATCTTAAGTTTATTGAAATAAGTTTAAACAAATATTAATTATTTTATACTTTACTTACTCTGAAATATATGTTGTTTATTAATTTTGGAACTGCCTAACTTGAGTTCACTTTTGGTTATGATTTCTTTTAAAACTTCAGATTTTATATATCATACTGTGCCGAAATACTAACATTCTCCTTTAATGGTAAAATTTATAAATTCCGTTGAATAAGTTTTATGCATAACTGACGTTACGAATGCATATTAATAATAGATTTAACTGTATCAATGTCCTTGAGTTTTGCCTTATTATAATTAACTTTTAATTATTAATTTAAATATACTGCAAAGGAATGTTTACATAGTTTATTATCCTGGCTTTGGATATTGTTATAATAATTGTGGATTTTAAATGTATATTATAACATATTTCCCGAATTCCTATTATAACTAGAATTATTTGCAATTATATAATTTAATATAAATACAAGTTGATAAAAACATTAACTAAAGGAAAGGTTGAACAAAACTCTAACTAAGTGATACAAAAAATAAACAATGGGAGACACTATATTGTTTATCTCGAAGTGGAACTTACATATATCCAGGATTACTCAATAACACGGAAATAGTTATGTAAATAATCAGATGCCAAACTAGAATTATTAATATTAAATAAATATAGCATAAATTATAATTGCAATATCTCAGATTGGTAACTAATATTCCCATTATAAATTATTAGAATTTTATTTTATGAATTAATATCAATTAATTTTTCCATAGGAATTAAGCAAAAAGTATTATTTCCAGCTTCAGCGATTCAATGGTTGTTACCCCTGAACGAAAAGGACGAGTTCAAGCCGGTTTATGTCGATAATTATTTAGTGAAAACATTTAAAAATGTGGCTTCTTTTTCCATAAGGAAATAAACTCGTAAGCCCCGTTTTACGTTTAGCATGTTAAAATCCCTATTGGGTCTTGGTACGCGTCAAGTTCAGCAACGCTCTACGATTAAAATCTATGGCAGCTAATGTTGTAAGGATAAAAGGAATTTCCGCATGTATAAACCAAAGAAAAACTTGTAGCAATTGCCCTCCAACAGAATTTATTGTTCGATACATAGTTATTTTAACCACTGGATGTTGATTGTATCGCTAAGAATAAGCAAACATGTTCCTGCGTCTAAATTAGAATGTTATTGAAATTGCCTTTGTAGATAACTCATTTACTACTAGCTGCTATTAACAGAGAGTGCTATCTTTATTGATTAATTATTGATACTTGCTAAATGTAATGAAATATAATTTCATACAATTATTCGAAGGAAATGTTCACATTTAATTAAATAAACTGTTTTCTGGTAGCTGTTCCATCAATCTTATACAATATTTAGTACAACTAATTTAATTTAATGTAAGGCTCTTATTGTATCTATTAGCTCCTTAACTAAGTATATATAAACTGTATCCCTTTTACAACGGAAGGTAACTCATAGTTATAGGTTCTGCGACTACTTGGATTTCAAAAATTGAGGAATTGTTTATTTTGTGTTTCCTTCATTCATACCAATGTCGACAAATTAAAACACGTTCTTTGTATGAAATTGATATGCCGGTATATTTATGTGAAAATTGCATATTATTTGAAGTGCTCACTATTATTGGAATATTACTAAACCCTATAACAGCTACTTTGATTGATATACAAACTCTTAACGTGTTGACAATAATGCTTCAAAAATATAAGTTTTGCACTTAAGTAATTTAAAGCATTTCACTTGCTGAATATTAGTTTGGTTATAATATTAATCTTTTCCTCCTCAATTCTCCTCGGCAAGTGAATAATTTGAAACTAATTTCTTCTTCTATTTTAGTATGTTCTTTAAGTGTTTTATGTGTCGCTTGGTTATTTGCTTTACTAAAAACTGCCTTATACTCCTGAAGTTAACCATAAAATTAGGAAAATATTATAATATTGGAAAGATAAAATTTTGAACTGTTGCCTTTATAAGATAGGTAATTTATTATCAAATGTTGGAAACCAATTTAATTATTTATGTTACAAGGGTAACTAGAAAATAAATCTGCTTATCTCTGAAATAAAAGAGATAAATTCTTCTTCACAGTTCCATTTCTCATTATAGTCCACGCCTATATCAACGTACTCACACAATTTCCCTCTATATAGCTTATGCCCGTGTAAAAATAAATTTTATTTATCATCAAAAACGTCATCCACACTAATTTTGGGTTGTCATCCGAATTAAAGCAGCAGTGTCCTGTTTTTCTTTAGTAATATGGGCAGATAAAATTATGATGGAGTCAAGATCAGATTTTGACCCCCTTTAGGACAGTTGCGTTGTTATGGAGCAAGTGTAACTTTTGATTAGTTAAATGGCTTCGAATTTGATCAATTGTCTTCCGTAATTTTTTTAATGCGTTGGCATACGTATCTTAGTTATGGTCCCACTGGGCATATATTTGACTAGCAAAACTCCTTTCATACCCCAAAAATCTGTAGCTATTAGTTGCCCAACTAATTTCTCTATATGGGCTTGCTTCGGAGGTGATACCCCTTGTGAAACCATTGTTTGTACTTTAATATTGCTTCAAGTTCCCAATGATATATTCAAACATCATCTCTGACCACAACTTGAGCCCAAAAGTCAGAAACGCTAGCTAAACGTTCCAAATGGCTACAACATTTTTAGGTTACGCAATTTTTGTTACAATTTGAGTAAACATGGGTCTTACCTGGCCGACACCGTACTCATTTTCAAACTTCCATATAAGATGGCTACTTCGTTAGATTCAAATGCATCCCATACACTATATGCTTTTGATAGCTTTATGTCATGATCTTCAAGTACTGTCGCCTCAAATCCTTCAGTATCGCTTAGGATGTTGCTGTTTATGGTCATTCAGAGTTCGGGTTATCTTTGGTGGACTTGTGTACCACTGAAACTACTTGAGCCAATATTTTATATTATAGAGTCGTGCCTAATCACCATGCACGGCAACCATTCCCTCTCGAATATTTCTCAGTTTATTGCATCTTTGGGATAAAACTTTATTACATTCCGATACCCTAATTTTAACTTATTTTTAAGCAATATGTGCTACTATTTACTTCATTTTTCGGGCATATGAGGTGTTTCTGCTATAGTTAAGTAGATGTAATTTCTAGTTCACCTCGATTAAACATATATAGAAGAGACTTCAGTTTAGCCATTTCTTTGCACAGGAGTGATTGCGACCCAATAAAAGAAGTTGAGAATGTACTGTTCATTCTAATGAGTATCACAACCAAATTAAGTATGAATAAACTTTAATTCTAAATTAATTCGAAAATTATCAGATAAGATTCTTTTTGCAAAAGTTTTACATATAAAAATTTGGTAACACTACGAATTTTAGATGAGTGCAAATTTACTCATTAATGGTTACGATAGATTTATAGTAGTATAAATTTTTGTTTGTAAAATTCGGTTAAGTAAACGAATTTTCGTTTCCATAAAAGTTTAAGATTGCATAAACCGTTTCACGTTTGGCTTTTTTTATAAGAAATTTTATTTTGTGCGTTATAAATTTATTGGTATGAGTACCGCTAACTTTTACGCGCATACATTGCGGCACCATTGAAGGTTTGACGTTCTCTTTCGCGGCAGAACCACGCGTCGCCAAGTGTGAAGGTTATTTCGTCTCGTGTGTTGGCGAATTAGAGATGTTGCATTTGGAGCACCCGTGTTTTGCACGGGGTAAGCGCTGTACAACAAAGAGTTTTCTTTATTTTTCTAATTGATTCTTTTTCTTATTTTACGTACTGCTTTGGGACGTTGATTTGTTTTGGTACTTAAATTTGGTACTTAAATTTTTTAATCATTTAGTTTTAAAATTAGTTGTTTGAATTGCATTGTTAATAACAACTTTGTACAACTTAAAAAGAAATAAGATTATATAAACGAATACGTATTGGGTAATTTTCAACATTTGTTTTAAGGAAATTTGTTCCGATTAAACTTTCAATGATTACGTTTATTATGAATCTAATATTTTTAAATAAACGATCACGTTGGTTTGGAATAAGTTAATTATAATATAATTTGCGTCAAAGTAATTCTTATGTCAGTTTGAAGAAAAACTAAATTAACAGATAATTGAATAATTTGAGATAATTTGGTTTTGGGGGTGCCTGTTAGATTTTTTTGGTTTCAACTAAAAAGATTAGGAGACTATAATTTGATCAAATTTCAATTTACTTCTCATTAGCCTGCATAAAGAAATAATTAACCTCTAATTTCATTTTGGATACCTTCAAAACATTTTGATTACCCCTGCGACGCTTTATACGTAATCGTAAAGGCGTTATTAGTAATACCAGACTCGACTTGTTCAAATCGAGCTATTATAATTTTTAAAATCATTTTTACGATGACGTTGAAAATTTTTATACTACACTTAATTTTATGCAGTTTTGGGAAATCAATTATTTACTGTTATTAATATACAATTTGCAATTCCGCTTTGACTATCATTGTTTTATTTTGTCACTAAATAAAAACTTTACTGCCGTTCATTACTGTAATAAATTGTTTGAATTGAATTTATTGCTTTTTTTGTTTATCAAAGAATAGTTTTTTTTTAGGAAACCGTCGACCCTTTCACTGTTGAATCGCCATCTCTTCTTCCAATAATTTAATTACTAATTGGGCTATTTATATAATGCTTATCAATAAATAAAAACAGTGTGGCGCCTAATCATGTATTCGTTATATGTAATATTCTTTACCTATTCGCGTAAAGAAACAGTCTTGGGATCTCTAAGTTACTTCACAAACAATTTTCTAATTTTATATAGGAGGACAACCTCCTTTGACAGAGGCGTACCAAGGATTCCACATGAAGGTAACACACCTGGTTCTATTAAACGGAAAACTGTCTTAGCCGGACAAACCTTTATTTTTATTGTCACGTTGTGTTAAGATTCATATCTTAACAGGAACTAGAGGTGGGAGATGCATAGGGAATAGATAAAATGTAAAATTTATAAATATTAAACATAGCAAAGAATTAAGGTAGAAATAATTATAAAAAATGTAAATAAAATATGTACATACAAGTAACCACTAAAAAGGAAAATATTCAAATTCAAATTCATACATGAAAGGTCATATCACAGTTAAAATACCTAGGTAATTAAAGAAAATGGGTTGTGCAAGTCGTCAGTACAACGCAACGATTAAATTGCAAATCACACCATCAACAAAACTTTCTGTCATTCATTTACTTAATAAACTTATATTATAACTAAATCCCAAAAGTAAGATTAACCATGACAATAAAATAATAATAACACAGACGGCAAACTGCAAATTAACTTATAAAAGTACCCAAAGTGAAAGGACTTTAAAAAACAAATTAATTTAAGTTAAGGTTAGAAAATAACTACTGATGTAATAAAAATTGCATAATTGTTACAAAACAACAAGACAGCAAAAACGTGAACTTTAAATCCACTACATAATACGAATGTGACACAAAGTAAATATATATAAGCAGGTCATGTCTAAAAAATAAACGAGTCGTAAATTTGAGATTTTTACTTGATTAGTGCGACCACCTTCCAAGGTCCAAAGCCTATAATTAGGGCGTTTGAGGCTAACCATCCCCTTGAAAGCATCAAAGCGTCTAGAGGAATTAATTTTCAGCCCTTGAAAGATCCAAGGCATTCTTGGACAATAAAGTAAATGAGGCTGGCTACTACCTTCAAAGGGTGAGTTCTTGCCTCATAAGACGCACAGTACGGGCTAGCTCTGTACCATTAATAAGTACGGACGGCCTCCGTATCATTGGTCCTTCGAACCATTCAAAAGCCCTTCGATAGCCCTTCGAGAAGCATTGGTCCTCAAGCGCCATTCGTGAAGACAGTTCATCCTTAGAACCTGGTAGTTGGTCCTGTAAGAAAGAAAAATTCAGAAACCGTACCGGAATAATCAAAGAAAATAAAACGGTTACAACAACCCAAGAAGCAAAAACGCTAGGCGTTGCGAGAAAACGCAAAGGTAAATTTTTTTATTTATTTTTGATAGAAAAGATGACATGCGCGGAAATGAATAATTTTGCAGAACAATAAAATAAGTTAGGGCTGGAAATCGAAAAATTAATCATAACTGCCAAAAAAGGAGAACAAGCAATCAGAATGGTACAAATGGCTGAAAAGTACCTAGAAACATTAGAGGCCTGCTGAACAGAATTTAGAAACACTCAGGAGCTACTGGCAGAATTTGAAACACCAGAGCAAGAAAGATATAAAAAGGTCTACCACGAAGGCAGAGAACTTTTAAACAAAATACCTATGGAAGAAACCGCACAAAAGCCTAAGACTGAAGAAAATCACAAAAAGAAACAGCTCCAATGAGAAATAATGAGAGCTAACATAAAAGGAACTCGGTATCACAAAACAATTAGGCAAACAGTACTAAGAAAATCTGCAAGAATTAAATGATGAAGTGCAGATCCAACAAAAGGATAAAGAACTAGAAATGATAGTAGAGGAACTACAAGAAAATTCAGAAATAATTATAGATGAATTATTAGGAAAAGAGTCCGTCGCAGAAGCGACCAAAAAAGAAGCAACAGTACAAGCTGCACCTGTAACAATACCAACATTTACAGGAAATTATGAACAATGGGATACATTCCATAATTTATTCAAAAAAGTCATTGACGAAAATCGAATTATATCAAAAGCTGAGAAAATGCAGTACTTAAAAACCCACGTAAGAGGCGAAGCACTACAAATAATTCAGCACTTACAAACAACGAAGAGAAATTATATGTCAGCATGAATAATTTTAAAAGAAAGATACCAAAATTAGCGGCTCATGTTATCAACGTTGCTAGAAAAAATATTCAACCTTCCAGATTTGAAGGAAGAAAACGCTTATCAATTAAACAAATCCATGACACTATTGTAGAATGCATACACGCAATAGAAAATTTAAACTTGAAAACGGTAGAATGGGTACCTATCATAAACCACATAATAACGAAAAAATGGGATCAGGATACTGGAAAAATCTTTGAACAAACATTAGCGGAGCCTAAGAAAATGCTCCAACTGCAAGAAGCTCTGCAATTTTTAAAACAGGGATTTCAATCACTAGAGGTAATAAAACAAAACCAAAAGTGCCTATATTGCAATGAACAACACAACATACATACACGTTAATGATTTAAAATGTTGTCTAGCCAAGAAATAAATAATTAAATCCGAAGAAAGCAATTTTGTCTGAATTGCGTTAACCATGACAACAGACAACAGTGCAAAAGTGAACAACGGTGCCATGACTGTGGAATGAGCCATCATAGGTTACCACACATAAAGTTCAACAAAGGAACAAGGTGCTTCTCAAAATAGCTACTTAATTCCAAAAGTACTAATCCAACACACTTTGGACAACGCAAACACTTGATACCAGCAAGAAATACCAACACGACGTATAAAAACGAAGAAACAAAACAAGTAAACTCCATGAATACGGCAACGCAAAAGACAGTTGAACAAGAACAAGAAATCTTATTGGCAACAGCACTGGTTAAAGCCATAACATACGAGGGAAGACGGGAATACATAAGAGCGTTAATGAAAAATCGATTAGAGACTCGAAGAAACGGCAGAAATGCTAAATTTTCCAAGGCAAAAAATTGAAACTCAAATAAGTGGACTAGGAAATAACTCAACAAGTACAGCAAAATCAAAAATAAGGCCTAGATTCCCGAGTAAATTCAATATGTACATGGAAGCACTAGTGTTACCTTCACTAACAAAAGTAATACCAACGAACCCAATACTGGAGGAGCACAAAAACAAATGGACAAACATCCTAATAGCTGATCCAACATATAATAATCCAGGTCTAACCTATATTATAATTGGAATGGAAGAATATACACAAATTGTAAAGCAAGTACTTCAAAAAACAAAAGATCGATGATTCGCCCAAAAATTAGAATTAGGCTGGTTAATTTCGGGAAAAATAACAAGTTCAAAACCCAAAATAGAAATGCTTAGCACGCCAATAAAAGCAAAGGAGCTGCAATGTTTCTGGGAATTAGAAGAAGTACCCCAATATGAACCAAGAGCTCAAGAAGAACAAGACTGAAAAATATTTTGAATTAACCACAACACAATTTGAGGAAGGAAAATATTCTGTACGGATACAATTTAAAGAAGAGCCACAATTAGGCAGATCAAGACCAAGATCCCTGGCAAGTTTGCTGAAAATAGAGAAAAAAATTGCAAAAGACAAGAAATATGAAGCGGAATATAAGCAGTTCAAGCAAGAATACGAAAAAGCGGGACACATGAAGCAAGTACCGCTAGAAAATCAATTTAAGGCAAGTACTACGTACCTCACCAAATGGTCATAAAAGAAGGTAGCTCCACAACAAAGTACAGAGTTGTATTTGACGCATCAAGCAAGACCTCTAATGGAAAAAGTTTAAACGAAATGATGCACACCGGACCCCGACTTCAAGAAGTCGACAACTTAATCAGATGGAGGAAACCAAATTTTAATAAAAGAATACATCGAGAAAATGTGCAGACAAATTCAAATACAACCAGATGATCAACAATATCAGCGAATTGTATGGAGAAAAAATAGCAAAAAACCAATTAAAGAATACCAATTAGCAACAATAACATATGGAACAACAGAGGCACCTTATTTGGCCATTAAAACACTTCATCATTGGATGAATAAATATGTCTGTTTTGCATTATTAATATATGCATAATTTAGAAGGATTCATTTGTCGACTGTTGTTATTTCCTATGATAGCTCAGTGATTAGAGCATTGACGCGTAAAGCCAAAGGTCCTGGGATCGAACCCCAGTCAGGGAATTAATTTTTCTAAATCTTTTTAATATCTAAAAATATACATAAACCACTATAATTATATTAATTTTAGACCAAACGTAATTTTCCTATATATATATATATATATAATTATATAATTATATATAATTATTCTAATTATTAAACGTTTCTGGCACTCCGAGAATTCTTAAGGTCTTTTATATTGTCCTTTTAATTAAAATATTAATAACATAATAACATTATAACGCACGAAACTGTATCAGTTTTTATAATCGCGATTTTGGTGTTATGAGGGTACTTTTACAAGCTTGGTCCAATTCGCAGGTAGCATTAGCATGGATAGTAGCAGAACTAAGAAAATAGAAGACATTTGTAGAGTGGAAACAATACAACAATGCATACCAGAAACATAATGGAGGTACGTAGCTTCGAAATAAAACCCTGCAGATATATTATCAAGAGGCACCTCGGGAAAAGACTTGTGAAAACATGAATTATGGTGGAATAGTCCACATTGGTTGAAAGAAACAAACATAGAAGAAGAGCAGATACTTAAAAAAACTAATATGACAGCCAAAAAAAATACGGTGTTGTAATACGAATATAAACGACATAGTGAAAATATATGATAGATTATCGTCATTCCAAAAATTAAAAGGAGCAATATCATACTGTCTAAGGTTCAAAGAAAATAGCATTCAAGGAAGAAATACAGAACCATAAATAACGGAAGAACTAGAAAAAGCGCTGACAAGAATCATAGCCGGGGTACAACAGTCGCAATTTCTCAAAGAATTACAAGCGTTAAAGAAAGGAAGAGAGATTCCTAAATCTAGCAAAACAGTAAATCTAAACACATTTCTGGATATCAACGGGATAATAAAAGCCAACACGACATATGAAGAAAAGCATCCCATAATATTATAAAGTAAGAGTCATGTCGTAAAACTACTGCTGGAACATGCACATTAGATTACACTCCACGAAGGAGCAAAAATTACACTAGGGTACATACGACGAAACTACTGGAATATTAATGCCAAAGACATGCAGGAGCAAATCCAAACAGCAGGATCTCAATGGCACCTTAATGCCATGTCGGAAGAGTCTGCAAGGCCGAAGTAAAATCAACAAAACATCACCTAAAAAGGATCATAATTGATAGCATACTCACTTACAATGAATTAGGAACATTCACCACACAAATTGAGCCATGTTTGAACTCAAGACCACTATTTGAAATAACAAACGACCTATAGGAAGGCACAGAATTAACTCCGGGACATTTCCTAATAGTAAAAGTAATAATAACTTCACAAACGCCTACGCAAGTAACCATAACAGAAGACAAGGAAAGTTTAACAGCAAGATAGAAATTAATAGCCAAACTCAGACGAGATTTTCGAAAAGCATGGTCAAAGGAGTACCTACAACAACTACAACAAAGGAATAAATGGAAGATGACAAAAGAAGTTATACAGGTTGGAAACCTCGTCATATTAAGAAATGAAAACACGCCACCAGAGAAATGGCCCTTGGGAAGAATACCACAAATTCTCCCAGATCAAAAGGGACTAAACCGAGTAGTAGAAATACAAACACAAAGAAGGAAATATAGAAGACCAACTATAAAACTAATACCTCTGGCGAAGGAAGAAAGAATAGAACAAAAAATACAACAACCGAAAGCAAGTTTAGTCGGATAGATGATTCTAATCGCTGTAATGTTAACAACGGTGTCTGGATCCTATACAATACAATACCCAAAAACAGGATTAATAATTGAGAAACTTGGAACAACAAATATTGCACAAGGTACATTCAAAATAATGACCGAAATACCACACATTTAAATGCAAGACAGTGAGAAGTGTAGTTTACATGTAAAGGAAAAAATGACAGAATTACGTAGGGAAGCGGAAGAATTAACAAACGATGCTCAATGCAGCGAACTGGACTACTACATACAACAACAATACATCGAACTTGAATGGACATTTCAAGCATTGAATGTAACACCTAAAGAAGAACAGAAAATAGGAGTACTAGGTAAACCCCTAATGGCAATATTTGTAGTAAACGACGAAGTATACCATAACATAAATGCACTTGAACAAAACCAAAGGTAACTCATGCGGAAATCTAATGCTACTTCGTAGCATACACAAAATGGAAGAAGTACAACAACAAATAGGAAAGAAACCTAATCAGTTCAACAATCAACTTAATTTATACATTACAGCCATCAATGGGATGCACAAATGGCATCAAACTATACAAAAAGATACACTAAATATTAAATTACTAACAACGCATGAAGTAGGATTAAATTACCTAGAAGGGACAACCAAATTCTATCAACACATTTTAAATATATACTTGGGCCACGGACACTTTCGTCGCTTTATATCACCACGAAAAGTGCAAAACATAATAAACGACGCAAACAAGAAACTACGGAATAGCATTAATATTTTAATAACTCCAACTCTTACTACAACGTTTACAAACAACGTAACATAAATAAGCATACAAGGTTACTTCCCATTAATAGAAATCACCGAATATACAATAATAAAAACAACTACGATACCACACCTAGAAGAAAATTTGTAATGCTAAAGGTCCAGGAAGCACCTTTAGCGATAGACTACGATAATCAAGCCTACTTTACAATTAATCCAAAGCACGAAAAGCGAGCCATCAAAATCACCTCGAATAAAATTTTGTCATATCCACAAAGGGTAAATAGTATAGAACACAATCTGCTCTGTTCTATCGACCACATATACGAAGAGTTGAAAAACCGAAATGTGAGATGCTGCAATTTCAAACAAATAAAACTATTTGGAAACAGTTAAAAACACCAAAGACGTGGCTATTTGTCACCCCTGGGCGAACAAGGGTGGTTATAATTTGTAACGGCGCGCGGCAAGATGTAATATAAGATATTACAGGAATCCTAAATCTATCCCAATACTGTTTAATAAAATCCAACGAAGCAAAAATAACGGAAAAGCTAGGAATGCTGATCGAACTACAAACTAAATACCTCAAGGCAATCATAATAAACGCGACTTTAACATTCAAGCGCAAAACAGTCAGCATAATAAACGAAACAGTATTCAATTCCATGCAACCATAAATTTCCCAACAAGATGAAAATATGGAACTACCACTTATCACTTGGAGACAACTCCAGCTCCATTCTGTTATAACCACTGGAATAACAAAAACTACATTCACTATAATTATCCTAGGAGTATGGATAGCGTATAGTAGGTATAAGTTATGGAAAACTAATCAAGGTCAAACAACAACTAGCACAACTGGAGTGGGCCCAGCATTAATCGAAATTCAGCCGTTCCAGTTCAGTGAACTACCTCAATTCCCTGTCAACAGGACCAGAGAAGCAATAAATTGGTTAAAATGAAATATTTACGCATAAGTATAGGTTAACATAATACCAGAATTAGTTATGCATGAGTGAATTGTAACTATTTAGTTTTTATTTTCTATTGGCAATATGTTAAGATACGTATTTAACAGGAATCAGAAACGGGAGCTGCACAGGGAATAGATAAAATGTAAAATTTATAAATCTTAAACGCAGCAAAGAATTAAGGTAGAAATAAGTATAAAAAATGTAAATCAAATATGTATGTACATACAAGTAACCCCTAGAAAAGGGAAATATTCAAATCCAAATTCATAAGTGAAAAGTCATATCCCAATTCAAATATTTAGATAATTAAAGAACATAGATTCTACATGTCAAGTTAGCACAACGCAACAATTAAATTGCAATTCGCACCATCAATAAAACTTTCTGTCATTCATTTACTTAAACATATATTATAAATACAGCCCAAAAGTAAAATTAACCCTGAAAATTAAATAAAAATAGTAGATGACAAATTATAAATTAAGTTATAAAAATACAACAAATTAATTTAAGATTACAAAATAACTACTGATGCATAATGCACAATGCATAATGCATAATTGTTACAAAACAACCAGACAGCAAAAACGTGAACTTTAAATCCACTATGTAATATGAATGTCACACAAAATAAATGTATATAAGCAGGTCATGTATAGAAAATAAACGAGGCGTGAATCTCAGTTCTTTACTTGATCACTGCGTTCCCCTTTCAAGGTCCAGCCAAATCCTACAATTAGGGCGGTTGAGACTGGCCCTCCTCTTGAAAGCATCAAAGCGTCTAGAGGGATTAATTTACATCCCTTGGAAAATCCAACCCTTTTTTGGACAACAGAGTAGTTGGGATTGGCTACTCCTTTCAAAGGGTGAGTTCTGTCCTCATAAGACGCAAAGTGCGGACTAGCTCTGTACCATTATTAAGTATGGACTACTTCCGTATCACGTTGGTAGGTATCCATCTTTCAATTTGTTTTTTATTATTTAACATGGCAGTTTGTTCAAATTACATATACAATTTAAATATGTCTGGTTTGTGTTTGTCACCTGTACCTTCGCTGATCTTGTTATCTGCAAGCATACTTGAAACTGCTAACGCATTTTTATACTTTTTGGGAATATTCGGAACTACTTCTCTCCCGAAAGGAAATATTGACGAATGTACATTTCGGTTCATTAATTCTCTAATTTCAGATGGTAACTAGTTACGACAATTATAAGTTTATTTTCATTTAATATTTTCTTTTACACTTTGGCAGCCCGTAAACCAACAGATCATTGCTATATTACTTCCAGATCGAGATAAATGTCGACACATCTTTTCTGTTACAGTATCTGTCTTGGTACTAGTTTTGTATGGTACATTGGACTGAGTTCCTGCATAAATTTCAGAATAGTGTACATAAAACATACGTGCATAAACTGCAGAAAAAATTTTAATACCGCACCTATTTGATTTAATCGGTATATCAATCTTAAAATGACATTTACCTCGATATGCAAGGAGGATTCTATCTAATGCTATATATTCTCCTAGACTGCAATTGACTATACATTTCTATTAAATTAGTCAAGCTTCAGGCGAATTGGTGCTAAATTATCTTGACTTTTCCTTAGTTCATGAGTATTAATATAATTAAGACATAGATAGTTTAGAAAAATTCGAATTTACGTTGAGCCATGCGATTATTCGATCAAAACTGTGATAAATTTCTTCTTACCCCATATTCATTTTCAGCTGGCTATATTAAACCAAATAGTCTCGTAATTTCTTCAATATCAGTTGAATTCACATCAAATTTATCCTTAGATCTTATGAAAACGTTTTCAAGAACAATATCCAGGATAATACCAAACATAGACATCCAACTTTGATAAGGGTCTGTAACATTTCTTGCTTCACCTGCAACTCCAGGTACGGGTGTTACTATATTTTGCTTCCGAGTTCTAATGTTACGAGGTGAGCCGTGTTTTCTCCATTTAGTGCCGTCTTTACCATAGTAGTATAGAGGTCTCTCAATGGTTCATAACGTTGCAAGTTTTTCTTGGACAGTAGTTGACGAACTTGCAGTCTCTTCGCCGACTTGATCTGTCTCCATTTCCTGCTCCGTACTATACTTCCTATAGGCAACCTGAATAAATGGCAAACCAATACCTTATCAAATTGGAAAAGTTGGCTTACCTTTACTAGAACAACTAAATTTGCCTATAGTGTGAACAAATACAAGTAGATACTTAAAAATTAGTTTGACAATATAAATCATAATATTTTGCTACACGAACAATTACTGTACCAATCACATTGTTATTTATAGTCAACTATAGATGGCTATTATCAGAAATGAGACCTTAAACAAAGACCCACGCACGGTAAACGATAATTATTACTGCAATACTGTAATTTCTAATAATGTGCTTACTTTGTACTAAACTGATTAGTAAACACTCAATAATTATAATAAATTATAACTAATTATAATTATAATTAATGTGATTTATCATAATACTTCAACACACGGGCTGGGTCTATTAGAACATTCAATCACGCCGATTATGAACAAATAATTTAAAAAGATATCTTATTAGTTTAAAATATTACCTTCCATCAGCTTGAATGGTACTTGAAGTTGTATTTATTAACATAAATTCAGCGAAATATTTCTTTCGTGTGCACTGATAGACCCCATCCATGAAATGGAGGGTTCATAGCATTCGTATTAAGTTAAACATATTTTTAATATCAACATACGATAGAGCGACTGTAGATGATACATGGATGAATTCACAGAATAATATCATGGTGTGATAGAACTAATGTGTCATTGTCGAACTACTTTATTGTTTTAATAAATCACTGAAATAATTTTTTAAGATGTACCTATATAAGAGCTAATCTTGGATAAAGAGAACTTTATTATTCCTCTAACGTTCTGCGCTGCTATGATATAACGAGATGCTATGAATATTTAAACTCTTGAAATAAAGCCGATATTTCCATGTAACTGCATATCAATTATTAAACCTTATTATTACCCAACCACAATAGGTTGCACGTGGAAAGTATGTTTATCTATTCATAACTTCAAAATACATGAAAAATAACGGTCAATCTATTGAATTAATTCTTGTATAGATTTAATGCTGTTATATTACTTTCGATATATCTCATTACTTATATATGTATCCTCCGATCTCCAGTATTAACTGGTGGTTGTAAGAATGTGGAGTTAAATTCATTCACATAGGAGAATGGGGATTAGCTGACCATTTCATTAAATAAGAGGAGCTTTCCGCAATTAGTATGGCTCTTCTAAGGCTGTTGAGCCTTGCATGGCTTTCTGATTACTTTAAAATTAATACTAAAAACGCGCGATATATATATATATATATATATATATATATATATATATATATAAATACAAACTGTGTAGAGATAAAGGATTGAAAACGCAGTCTTGCACTATTCCTTAGCTTCGGTTTGTCAGAAAAAAATTGTAAAGTAAAGTAGCGGCATTTTTATTATTAGGTTTTCGAATTACGCACTGTAATTTATATAAAATAAATTAGTGTTAGAATTAATATAATCGTATTAATGGCAGTAATAGGAGAAACTACAATAGTTAGAAAAATAAAATTCGGCTACTAATTATCTAATAAAAATTGAAAATTCTACTTGTATTTGAGTGGACTATGTCGTTTTTTTTTATTGAAACAGATGAGGTACAAAACCAAATTATTTTACTGTGACTTACTCCCGTCCATAGATTTGCCCTCTAAAAGCATCTTTAGCTAAACACTTTTATAAATGTAACCTATATAGCATTTAGTGTGGATGGACGGCCGTTCTTCTGCAATTTTATTTCAAATCGTATTACAAAGATTTTACGTTATATTGCAAATATACCTGATTAATTCGTTGCTACAACATAATTAAAATAAGAAAAACATTTTTGTTTAACCTTTGCTAGCTTTATAGGGTTACCATTTCTATTAAAAGAAATACATTTTTCATATCATCTAAATTATATAGGTACAGCTTTCCTTCACGGCACATTTTATGGCAATATTATAAAAAAATTCCATATTTTTGTACCGTTTTCAATCTTAATATTTATAAGATATTTACATGCATAGTATATACCAGGTGATCCCAAAATTTGAAGAAAGTTTGGATTCGCCACCGATAAAATATTTCAAAGTTGGTAATCCCGCCTTCTTACCTACAACATGCTTGTTTAGAATCAGTGGCATATCTTGTGAAATAGGTAATGTAACGTTTATACAAACCGACAGAATAACGCGAAACGCGATCTAAAAGAATTCCTAAAAATTCTACGCATTTTCGCTATATTCATAAATACGGAAGT
>JAHWXV010045375.1:0-11733 GCA_024586415.1 Phrixothrix hirtus
AACGCAACCTGATGCAAATACAATCCGCTACCGCCCGAAATTACTCAAGATTGCTTTGATAAGCAACCACAAACAACCGAAATACCGATTTCCGATTATTAAAATGGGAATTAATTAATAAACAATTAATTAGGAATATTGCATCATGTTGCGCAATCAAATGAATTAAATACATGCAGCCGCTATCCGTATCACTTTGATAGCAAACAAAGAAAGCAAGTCTTATCAGTATTCGTAGAACAAAGAAAGCAAGTCAAATCAGTATTCGGAGAACAAAGAAAGCGAATGCCAACTAAGAATAAATAAAGCGATTTTACAAACCGAAAGGGAGTCTTCCTAGAGACTCTATACGGGACGTTGCCTAGTGAAAATTTCGTCTAAAGCTTTCCGCCATCGGTAAAGCTGTCTTTTGTTAATAATTCCTATAACTAGGTCAACGCAAGTTCCGAAGCACCACCTGTCCGTAGACCGTCCAGTTACGAATCAAAACCGATGATAACGCTGTATGCTAGGAGGTCGTGTCACCAAACCATACACCAGATAGCTACGAAGCCGTTTGCAGCCACGTTGCTAAGCAGCTAGCTGTGAACGACTCCGAGCGCCGTCGCTGTGTGTTGTGTTGTACCAATAGCGGATGCACATCGACATCGATCCGAAAACATCCGCCAAACATACTTACCCGTCGTCTGTAAATGTGTAGCTAGGTTGCGGTTTACAGAAACGACGCCGAGCACCATCGACGTCGCTGTGTGTTGTGTTGTATCAATAGCGGACGCACATCGGCACCGACCCGAAACCATCCGTCGCATACACTCGCCCGTCGTCTGTAAATGTGTAGCTAGGTTGCGGTTTACAGAAACGACATCGATCACCATCGACGTCGTTGTGCGTTGTGTTGTATCACTAGCGGACGCAGATCGGTACCGATCCGAAACCATCCGTCGAATACACTCGCCCGTCGTCTGTAAATATGTAGCCAGGTTACGGTTTACAGAAACGACGCCTAGCACCATCGACGTCGCTGTGAGTTGTGTTGTATCAATAGCAGACGTAGTTCGACGCCGAACCGAAAAGATTCCCCCAAGCAAGGTAGCCTGTTGTTAGTGAACGAGTAGCTAGGTGGCGGTTTACTAGCGACGCTATTTTAATAGAGACGGTCACCGTCTATCGAGTGACATCTCTGGTCACGGATACGCGTCGATCTCTTGTCCCCATCCATCCCAGTATTAACTACGTCGAGAGTATCGCGTGGGCACGACACCCATCTGTACAGACCGAAAAGCATACAGCAATCTCATGAATTCATATACAAATATCAGGAGACCATAAATCAAGCGGAGCTAGGAATTTGCGCCGACTGGCAGCTTCAAAGCCGCGGGCAAATCCACAAGTGCCCGTATCTAATCTAATGCGAATTCCGGTACAACTTATAAACGCGAGCATTCATATTTACTTTGTTTGCTAACTTAGTATTTCTAATTTATAACGTGGAATGATTTTAGGTTTGAGTTCCAGATATATTTGAGTTGATTCTTTGTTAACGAATATTAATTATTTTAATTTTGAGTACACTGTGAAAATTACTTATTTATTTTTGTTAGTAAATTAGTATAACAACCTGACCTTTCAAGTCCGCCGTTGACCGAACCGAACAGTAAATAAAAGTTCGTTTTGAGACCGAAGTTCGAGCGCATCATCTAGTGTAAAGGACGTCCATCGCAAGAAAACCTTTTCCACGTCATTCCGGCCGTCCGAATCGTGGAAGCAGGATTGCAGACAGCACGAAGAACCACCCCTCACGACTAAGAGCTACCACCGGGTAGAACGCAAGTTCTCAAATTCTTCTTATGGCGTTCAGTAAGGACTGAAACGTCACACCTCACCTGGGATTCGTGCACTACATAATTTAAAAGTAAAGAAGGAACAGATCATTGAAGTCGAACTTTATTTTGATCTATTCAAATAATCTAAGACGTAAATCAAACTCAAATCAATATAGAGAATAGTTCAGATTATACTGACTAAACTACCTAAATCCATTAGATTATTTTCATAGAAATCTAATTAATGCTGTCCAATGTTAATAAAAAAAAAATCGTAAATGATAAACGTTACTAAAAAAATATCAATAAGGGATAGATAAGGTAATTTCACCAGGATCTATCACTGCTTTTACGACTGCTGTTTTTTCTTGGTTTTTACGCCTAATTGAAGGTTTCTGGAGGTCTATGCTCAATAAATAGGAAGCAAGCACTGACGAGAACTAACAAAGGAAACTATCGTAAATTGCGAAAGGAATTGACTACCATATGTTTGAAACGTCACATCAGAAGTAAATTGATCCGAAAGATCAGAACAGGAAGGAAACTATCTTTCCCAAAAAAAACAAAATCAATATTAGTAATCAAGAAAAAACGGACATTAATTATAACTTACACCTGTATCATTTGAAGGGTTTATAAGAGAGAAGTATACAAATTCTAAAGTAAAGCAATAAAACTTGTCTCTAATTGTATAAAAACGATATGAATCACCAGAATAAATTGAATGTTCGAAATCTCTATTTTAATGCAATCAAATTCTTTTTCAACAGATTAAAAGTTATCATGAGGGTTACTCAAGCTCTCCAAATCTATCTATAAATGTCTAGAAGACCAATAAAGAATACTTAATTAAAAACGTGGACTTTTTCCAACCGAAACGCTTTTATTGAAACTAAACAATGAAGAAATTTATGTAGCGTAATCTTTAATATCACGAGATGTGAAAACATAATTACTTAAATACTAAAGTGAAGCATGTTTATTTTAAATTAAATCGATCTCATTGACGTAGCGTTCAGTGAATTTTTATTTAATTCCTTAAAAATTCAAACGGAGCCGCAAATGACTAAAATTGTTAAAGGAAGCACGACAATAGGTAATACAAGATACCTGATCAATGATGAAGTGGCTACATTACATTATATAAGCTACAACACACAATCTGTAAACTAGTTTTTATGGATCTTAGAAACAGGCTTATTCAATAATGCCTTTAAACTCTGTTTTTTGTTTTAGCATTTTTAAAAAGATCGTGCTTGTTTTTAATTTTATGCAAATGGCCATTAAAAGATATCTTTATAGTTATTCACGCAGATCATTGATTAAAAAAGAACAGTAGCCGCTGAAATTTAAGACGTGTTCGCCGTTCTTTGAATCAAAATTTCAGCAACTCTTTAAGTCTAAAATACTTAGAGCCGGTGTTTTCACCTCCTTTTTAATTTTATCCTTCCATTATTCGCCGTAGTAACCATTATTATAACAATTGTATTTAGGGTTATTATGAGGGGCACTATTCATATTGTGAACCTAATACTAAAGAAACAGTAATTTATCATTGAATTTTGATTTATTGTTCTTCAATATGATCTTATGATCTGTAAACTTTTGCAATCTTTTGAACCAGTTGTCAAAACATTTTTGCCATTCTGTTTGAGACATCTCTAAAACATGGCTTTTGAACACATCGGCTGGTTCTTGTCCCGACGAAAACTGTTGTCCACGCAATTTAGTCTTGAAGTTCGGGACCAAAAAGAAGTAATTGGGTGCCAAATCAGGATTGTACCGCGGATGACCCATTAATTTGATTTTCTGAATGTTCAAATAATCGGTTGTTAGACGAAATGTGTGAGAGCTCGCATTGTCGTGATGCAGAATAATTCTATGGCGCTTGTGTATATTCTTTGTTTCGCTGAAGACTTCCGGCAAACAAATGGTGGTGTACCATTCAGAAGCTTTACGTTCTTGTAAGGGCACTATTGACACATGACAAGTTTTTCCGAAAAAACAGGGGGCCATTTGCTTTGAAGTGCTTCGAGCGCGAACAACTTCGTCGGGTTTAGTTGAGCTTGAAACACCTATACAGTCGACTACTGTTGATTTTCCGGCTCATACGCCGAATCGTCACCTATTGCAATATTATATACGTCTTTTGAAGTACCGCCATTGTATTTCGCAAGCATTTGCTTACACCGCTCGACACGAGCATCTTTTTCAGATGATTTCAAATTATGTGGGATCCAGTGAGAAGAAACCTTTTCACTGCTAAAAGTTCATGCAATATTTTATATATGCTGGTCGAATTAATGTATAAGGTCGGTTTAATCTCACAGTATGTGCATTATCAGTTTTTGCGCAGCATCAATGATTTCTGGCACAACTGATTTTGGACCACCTTCACGACTTTCATCGGTGAGTGAACGGCGACAACCATTAAACTCGTTATACCAACGTTTCACAGACGCAAAGGATGGGGCTTCATCGCTAAAACTGGAAGTAAGTTGACAGATGCACTCTTATCCAGATAATCGTAATAAATAATCGCACGAAAATTTTCACGAGTTAATTCCATTTATACCCTGAGGTCACTATAAAAACCAGTAATCACGCTCAGATGTACAAATGTTCTGAATGAGGTTATGTTAAAAATGTCAAACTTTCTACTATAGATGTTAGATGACGTCTTTAACGAGCAGTGTTGTTAAGGCACAATATAATTAGTCCCCCTACTAAAAGGTAGATAAGTATGATACTATAACAGCGATTTTAAAAATATAGCATGTGTCCGTGTTTCAAAAAACATTTCGAAAAAATTTAAGAAGGGTATAAACGGTGGTATATCATTGGATACAGTTGTCCATTAATTTGCTAAAGGTATATCAAATCTCACTTAATAACTTTGTATGCAATTGGTTAAAATTCTAAAACATACGTAATTTAATAAAACTAGGCCGTTTATCTGTAAGAACCGGAGAGTGGCTAATTTTGATCTTTATAAAATGAAATTCAGTAAATAGTAGAAGATGTAATAATGTAAAATAATTCCACATGAAAAATTTGACGTGAAAGCTAAATCTCGTAAAGAGAATGCTCTATTGGATATTCAAAAGCCTGGAAATACTTTGAAAGTTAACAGGCAGTGTGATGAACAGAAGAGCAATCAAAGTTCGAAGGAAGGATTGGCCGATTGGTTTCTATAAAGTAGTAGGAATGTGGTAGGGACAAAGGGTATTAGTGTGTCTTTATTCGCTTTTTATTTTGAAGGTAAAATGCTTTTATTCCATTTTAGTTTTTACAAAGAATGTGCACATTATATTGCATAGTTTAAAAAGCTGAAACTACAGAAAATATATTTTTATATATTAATTTTGATTTAATAATTATATTTGTGGAAAGTTTTTGACAATAAATTATGTAACCTTTATAAATAAATAAACATTTCCAAAATCACTAGTTTTTTCCTATACATTAGAATATGCTATAATTCACAGATGAATAATAAAATAAAAAAGATCATTTTTACTTTCTCTTACCTATATGAAATACTGGGTGGGGCATCAGTGTGTCGGCCTTCCATAGCTCCGGTGCTATTATAGGTAAAGATTTAAAATTTTCAAAAAGTGTTCAAGAGGTAAATGGGCACTTTCTTTTGTGATTATACAGGATGTTCTAGCAAAAGGTTACACAGTGGAGTTCAATTTTTTTAAATGGACCACCCTATATATTTTTTCTTTTTGGTATGACTTTTAATGATCGTTATTTATATGATAAATCTTAGTGCTATCCAGTTAGTGGTTTTAAAGATATACATTTTTCTGTAAAATAAACTACAAATGTCGTCCTCTCATTAAAAAAGTCACCAGATATACAAACAAATATGAAGTTTAACAAATTTCACTATAGGTAGCTGTTAATGAAGATTTGGAGATACTCCTGTTCAAATTCCGTGGCCTTATTGCATACAGGGTGACCAGAATTAATTTTTAAAGATAGACAACTTCAGACACAGTTTTCTCAATTTTTTCAAATAGAACATCCTATATATTGTTTCAGGATATGATGGAAAATTAAATTCTCCGTCGATTGATATGAGATTTCCTATACCTATCTTAGGTTATTTTCAAAATACTTAATAAAATTCAGTTACATTATAATACTAAATTAAACTATCCGTAATAAAGGAAAAGAAAAGTGAAAAAGAAAAATCTTCATGCTATAGTAGGTATTCAAATTGTTGTCCAGATCATATCCACAAGTTCAACTTTAGTAAAATTCATTTTTACTTCAAAGCACCAAAGTTATAAATAAATATTAGCAAACTAACACGTTCACAATGATAACAAAAATATTTTACAAGTTGAACAAATGCATATAATCTATGGCACCTTGATTAGGACAACATGTCATGGAGATAAGTGCATTCTTTGAGCATAGTAACTAAATTTTAGTAAATATTTCGAAAATAACTTAAGATAGGTATAGGGAACCTCTATATCAATCGACGGATAATTTAATTTTGCATCAGATTCTGAAACAATATACACCGTGTTCTATTTGAAAAAATTGAGAAAACTGTGTCTGAAGTTGTCTATTTCTAAAAATTAATTCTGGACATCATCTATGCAATAAGGCCACGAAATTTGAAGTATCTCCAAACCTTTACAAACAACTACTTACAGTAAAATTTATTAAACTTTATAATTGTGTATGTGGTGATTTTTTAATGAGACGACGACACCTGTAGTTTATCTTACAAAAAAATTAAAATCTCTAAACCACTAACTGCTAGCACTAAGATGTATAATATGAATAACGATAATTAAAAGTCATACCAAGAAGTAAAAATATATAAGGTGTTCTATTTAAAATAGTTGAACTCCAATGTGTCACCTTTTCTAGAACACCCTATACAATAAGAAATAATTTTAGAAAGTGCCCATTTACCACCTGAACACTTCCTGAAAATTTAAAATCTCTACCTATAATATCACCGGAGCTATGGATGGCCGACGCACTAACGCCCCATCCTGTATAGGGAAGGTATTGTTTTCGTTTAAAATTTTCGATGTCGATATTTTAGTGCAAATAGACGTATTGGGCCCCTTGAGACCGAAAATAATGTTTTTAAAAATTGGTCTGTCTGCGCGTGTGTGCGTGTGTGTGTGGGTGTGTGTGGGTGTGTGTGGGTGTGTGCGTGCGTGTGTGTGCATGCCTGTGTGTGCGTGTGTGTGTGTGCGTGCGTGTGTGCGTGCGTGTGTATGCGTGCGTGTGTGTGTGCGTGCGTGTGTGCGTGCGTGCGTACGCGCGCGTTTACGTGCGTGTGTGAGTGTGTCCGTGCGCGCGTGCAGCCGTGCGTGCATGCGTGCGCGCTTGCGAGCGTGCGTGCGCGCTTGTGTGTGTGCGTGTGTGCGCTCAGGCGCGCGTGCTCGCGTGCGTCCGTGCGTACGCACCTGCGCGCGCATGTGCGGGCGTGCGTGCGTGCGCGCGTGTGTGCGTGCGTGCGTGCGTGCTTGCGCGCGCGTGTGGGTGTGTTTGTGAACAGGATATCTCGAAAACGAAAATTCTTAAATAAACAAAATTTTATATTTCACTTTATATCCATCCTTGCACGCGATTGTAACAATTTCATAAGGATCCAACAACCGGAAGTGCCACTTTTCTCGAATTTGAGTGCAACGATTTTTTTTAAGTTTTATATTTCAGTTTTTTATCTCCTTTAGATGAGATTTCAAGTATTTAGTTAATATCTAATGACCGGAAGTTCCGCTTTATCCTTATCATTTTTTGATTGTTTGAGATTTTCTTGAAATTGGCTGAAACGATTTATTTAGAGTTCTATATTTAAGTTTGTAATTTTCTGCATATGAGACCTCTAGAATTTAGTTAGAATATAATGACCGGAAATGCCACTTTATTCTTGCGCTTTGAAGTTTTTTGCGATTTTTCCAAAATGTTTTTAATAATTTACGGTTCTTATGCCTTTGACGTCCATTTACGTGAACTTAGAGCTTTTCCTGAAAAAATTCGGCGAAGGGAGTTATCAGGGACAATCTCTGGAGTTAAGCAGGGTTTAGCGTGTCCAGTAACTTGGATGGGCGTACGTTACAATTAACGTTTCCAAAATAAACGTAAATAATAATTTAATCGTTTATGGACACTATTTCCATGTCGGTGTACATACGAGAAAGTCGTGTGTTGCCTCACACCAGATTTTTATTTTATTATGTATCTATCAATTATAACAGATCGTAATATTTGTAAAGCAAATACATTGTGTTCGAAACGTTCATTTTAATAAAAGTTATGCAGTTTATTAAAATAAACCCAATTTTATTACAACATATTTACAAATCTATCACTAACAAAGTTTGTACAAATTACATAAGCGATTATGATTCTATTATATGCATAAAGTTTGAATATGATATGTTTCATATTAAGTTAATAGATTTCATGATAGTTGTATTTTCAAATGATAAGAAAGCGAACAGTCTTAGAGGAGTTTTATTGGTCTACGAATTTACTTTCATAGAGAGCCTTCATTTGATAGGGAAGTTTCATAATTAGTTTCTTATTAATTTATGTATTATAAAACACAGTTTAACTTAAGTGCAGAATAAATGTGTTCAGAAGTAGCTAATTATAATTACATGGTTATACATTACGCACATAGTTCGAAATTCATGGGTTGCAGAAATAATAATCGAATGGCAAAGATGCACTCGTAAATAGGCAAGTCAGCCAATTTTTAACTTTAGTAAAACTTATATAAATTATGCGATGATTAAAACAATTTCTAAGATTCTATTAACGTGTGTAATGGAATAACCGCTAAAGTGAGGTATAGAGACTAAGTGAATTACGTCACGACCTCGCTCTCCGTAAAAATAGAACAGGGTTTATATATTTGTATAAGCTGACATAATGCTAGGTTTCAAACTCAGTAGCTCGTTGACTTCTCTATTTAACCGGGGCAGATCAAATAAATTACGTATTTAATATGCCTCCCATAGAGTGATGTTTTTTTCCAGGATTTACAAATGCAGACATTAAAACGACGCTCAAAATGCCTTTAATCGTGCCGCAGACGTAAGATTGCAAGACGAAATATCGAGAAAGTTTCTCTAAAATTAAAGCTTTAGTATTGCGAGGATCATTTTAGTGTAATATTGACTAATTGTTTTTATTTAATTTAATAATTTTATAGCTAAAGGAAGTAATGGAAACTTTTACGAATATGCCTACTCTCAGTAACACAAGAATACGTATCACATCCGGTATTTTATATCATATACTCAGCTACCAAGCTGATAAACAAATTACTACAAAAACTTCTTGTTTTATTTGTATGTAAACTATAGCTGAATCTCTGTAAGTTTATGTCTTCCTTAGCTGTATAGTTTTACATATTTTAATAATGAAATTTTACTGTGCCTTTTTAACTTAAAAGTTCACCGTTATAATGTCTTTATAAAGATAAAAATTAATAAACAATATACCGTTTAGGATAAAATCAATAAATGAATACGACTTATTGCAGATTATGTTGTTTAATTATTAATGCTTCGTACATTACAATTTTAGTATCCAATTCCACTATACATATAGCAATTTATTGTATTATGAAATAAAATGTGTTCAAAGCATTAGCTACATACAGCTGAAGTTTAATTCCACTGGTTTCTTCGGTTGTAGCATTATACTTATGTCTTCTTCTTGGTGCCTTGTCCGTTCAGTGAACGTTGATTATCATCACTGCGATCTTGACGTGGTTTTCAAATTATTTATTAATAACCCTATATTTACACAACGAAGGTTTCAAGAATTTCTAGCTCAAAATTTTCTTTATTTTCATTCAAATCAACCGACTAGAATGGCTACTGCATGCGTTCTTATGGGATAACATTCGCGCGCCAAGACAAAGGTGGGGGTATGACGTCATTCAATCGAAAGTGGTTCAAGCGTTTCAAACGATTACTAAATTGCATTTAGCTATTTCTTGGGCATTGTTGAACATATTTACAAAATTCTTTTACATGTCAATTTGTGAGAATATTTTATATAATAATAGTTTAAAAAGTATATATCTAATTAGTATATAGACCTCGATATTGGGATCCGAAAGAAAGTTAATGCCATTGAAATATACTGATTGGTGAAATACGCCCCTAAATTACATATTTTAGAAAATCATGACCAGGTGTTGAGTATAGTGTCGCGAATTAGTATTTTATATTAAATCCATGAATAGAAAAAACAATACGAATTGATCGGGAAATATTATTAACCCCCATATTATTATTATTAGACTTGATAATGTAGTGTAGTGTAGTGACAGTGGGAGTAATAAACTTGTATTAAAATAGAACTTATTTTTTTCTATGTCTATTTTATTTTGGAGCATGAAGTATTCAACTCAGCTCGATAAAAAGGATTAATAAGAAATTTTGCTTCACATAGAAGGCTGAGAAGACATCAAATGAATCATTCCAAGCAGCTGCAAACACCGTCAGGATCGCAGTGATGATGGTCAACATTCACTGAACAGACAAGGCACCAAGAAGAAGAAATCAGTACAATGCTAATTAAAACCTACCGAAAAAAACCAGTGGAATTAAACTTCAGCGGTATGTAGCTAATGCTTTGAACACATTTTATTTCATAAAACAACAAATTGCTACATAATGGAATTGGATACTAAAATTAGATAATAAAATTGTAATGTTTGATACACAGGAAGCATTAATAAGTAAACAACATAATCTGCAATAAATCGTGTTCATTTATTTATTTTATCCTAAACGGTATATTATTTATTAATGTTTATCTTTATAAAGACATTTTAACGGTGAACTTTTAAGTTAAAAGGGCGCAGTAAAATTTCATTATTAAAATATCTAAAACTTTACAGCCAAGGAAGACATAAAATTATGGAGATTCAGCTATTGATTACATACAAATAAAACAAAAAGTTTTTATAGTAATTTGTTTATCAGATTGGTAGCTGAGTATATGATATAAAACATCGGGTGTGATACGTATTCTTGTTTTAACTAGACTAGGTATACTCGTAAAAGTTTTCCATTACTTCCTTTAACTACAAAATTATTAAAGTTAGTTAAAAAAACAATCAATCGATATTGCATTAAATGATCTTCGCAACACTAAAGCGTTAATTTTGGAGAAATATTACGTCTGCGGTACGATTAAAGATATTTTGTGCGGCGTTTTATTGTCTGTATTTGTAAATCCTGGAACAAAACATCACTTCATGGGAGGCATATTAAATACGTTTTTTATTTGATCTGCCACGGTTAAATACAGAAGTTGACGAGCTACGGAGTTTGAAACCTCGTATATGTCAGCTTATACAAATATATAAACACTGTTGTATTTTTACGGAGGGCGGGATCGTGACGTAATGCACTTAGTATCTATATTGCGTAGGTTTTCTAGTCTCGCTTTAGGGGTTGTTCCTTTGTCCACGTTAATAGAATCTTAGAACATTTTTTAATCATCGCATAATTTATCTAATTTTTACTAAGTTAAAAATTGGTTGACTTGGGAAGTAACTTCCTACAAAATTAATAGGTAGTATTTTTAAATTTTAACATCAATATTATTAATTGTTTCATTTAATTTTCCCTGTGATGGTCTATACATAAAACACAGAAACATATTGCTATAATCTTTTTTAAATTTGATTTTTATAGCCCCACGTTTGGGTGTGCCATATTTATATGCTATGTAAATTTTTGAATTTCTTAATTTTCCCGCGTTGTGCGTGCATATCGTTGTTAAGCTTAATTTTTGATTTTTATGTGTGACAGATCCGCCACCTATTCTTAATTTGTCTGTACGTACCTGCGTAATTTGTTTTGCCCGACTAGATTTGAAACTCTTTTAAAATTTA
>JAHWXV010045376.1:0-14029 GCA_024586415.1 Phrixothrix hirtus
TCCTTTTCTATATTTATTACTTTAATTTTGGGATTTCTTTTTTCTGGCATTTTAATGTTATAATCTTTTCCTATTTTTTCCTTAATATCTTCCCACATTGACTATTGATTTTCCTGTTTTTCACTACTATATGTTATTGCAACCCCTCCATCTTTAATATATTTAACTTTTGATATACCCAATCCTAATGTTCCAGGATCGATTGTGTTTTCAAGCATTTGTTTAGTTATCATACTCTGTTGTGTAGGATTTTTAAGTTTTACATTTATTACATTTTTAGTTTTTTGTGTAACAGTTTGACTATATAGCATTATACTTTCAACTGGATGGCTACAGTTTGGTTTTAGTCTTTCTATTTCTTGTTGTAGTTGACTTTTACTTTTAATCAATTGCTCATTGTTTTTAATAATTTTAGATAATAGTTTATATAATTCGTAGCGTCAACATTTGAAACATTTAAAAACCATTATCCTGTTATGTAATTGTAATACTTTTATTTCAGATGATGTAATTTTGCCACATATTTTACAAAGTGGTGTGCTGCAGTTATCACATTTAAATACCTCTTTAATTTCTTTGTATATGTCACATTCCATTTTAAATTTTATTTTTATTAAGCAACATTAATAGGGTAATTAGACAGAATATTATGATACAATCACCCTTTATATTTTTCTTCATGAAAAAATCGGAATTTTATATGATGTTTTTTCTTTTTTAAAAATACTTTTAGTAAGAGCACAAAATTATCAACTCTAACATAACCTCACATAACCTCACGATATCTTGAAGTAATCATTTAAATCTTCATGTTAAACTTAATTTTGTTTTGTTTGTATAACAATATTTTGAATTTATTGAAAACTTTGTTTAGTAAATAAATGATAGAGGTGAAGTTAAATATTTAAACAAGGAAAGTTTTAATTCTTTTTGTTTTTCTTAGAGTTGAAGTAGATATTTGCTTTGAGAAATTTGTGTATTTGACTAAATGAAAAGCATCACAGCATTGTGGCTGAGCTTATCATTGACAAGAAAGAGTTGCCGAAGTGAGAAGAAGGTAGGTAAAAACGTATATTTTGTTGTTTTGTCCCACATACACGTCAGGTTTAAATATATGAATTTAAGTGCTTTCTGTATGTATAATAATTTTCCGGCCGACAAGAGATAAGGGTTGCGAGGTTACTTCAGTAAAGATCACAGCATTTGGCGCTCAACGTGGGCGATGTCGATGTCGAAATTTTAGTGGAAATACACGTTTTCGGGTCCCCTGAGTCTGAAATTCACGTTTTTACAAATTAGTATGTCTGTGTGTACGTGTGTCTGTGTGTGTGTGTGTGTGTGTGTGTGTGTGTGTGTGTGTGTGTGTGGATGTGTGCGTGTGCACGCGCGCGTGTATGTTTGTGTGCGTGTGTGTTTGTGCGTGTATGTGTCTGTGTGAACAGGATATCTCGAAAACGAAAAGTCGTAGATAAACAAAACTTTATATTTGAGTTTCCATCCATCCTCGCACGCGACTGCAACAATTTCACTAAAATCGGATAACCACAAGTGCCACTTTACTCTTGTCATTTGTTAATTTTTCGCGATTTTCTCGAAATCGGCTATAACGATTTTTTTTAAATTTATGGTATTTTTTAGACATTTAATGTCTTTTCATATAATTAAGACAGTTTCTCAGAAAAATTTCCGCAAAACGAGTAACCGGAAGTACTCTTACCATTAACGATCAATAAAATAACTATGAAACTGAAAGTTCTAAATAAATGAAAATTTATATTTGAGGTCCTAACTACATCTATATGTTAATTCAAGGATTTGGTTAAAATCGAATAATCGGAAGTACAACGTTATTTTTGTTATTTTTAGATATTTTCAGAATTTTTCGTTTTTCGCGATTTTCTCGAAATCGGGTATACCGATTTTTTAAAAACTTATTGAACTTATTGACCATTTAATGGCCTTTCATGTAGTTTAGACTGTTTCTCACAAACTTTTCCGTAAGAGTAACCGGAAGTACCTTCACCGTTAACGCTAAATAAAATAACCATGAAACTAAAAGCCCTAGCTGAATAAAAATTTATATTTATAATCATAACTGCATTGGTTTGCCAAATCAAGAATTTGGTTAAAATTGAATAACCGGAAGTTCCACTTTATCTCCGTCATTTTTATATATTTTCCGAATTTTTGTTTTTCGCAATTTTCTTGAAATTGGCTCTAACAATTTTTTTAAAACTTAGTGCACGTTTTAGCTATTTCATTCCGTTTTATAAAAACTAAGCAGTTTCTCTAATACATTTTCAAAAATCTTATAACCGGAAGTACTTAATGTATTAATTCTGAACAACATATCTCAAAAATTAAACATCATATAAGAATAAAGTTGTGCCACTTTATTCTTGCAATTATAAGTTTTTTTGCGATTTTTTCGAAAACAGCTATAACATTTTTTTAAATGTGCTGCGGTTATTATGTATTTAATGCCCCTTTACGCGAACTTAACAGTTTTTCTGAAACAATGACTAGAAGTAAGTTATCAGAGAAAATTTTCGGAGTTAAGCAGCCGTTTGTCTATCCAGTAACTTGGATGGGTGACCGTTACAATTATTGTTTCCAAAACAAACGTAAACAATAATTTAATCATTTTTGGTCACTATTGGCTTATTTGTGCGCGTAAGAGAAAGTCATGTGTTGTCTCGCACCAGATTTTTCTTTATTAATCTGTGTATTCTTGAAATGCGAACGAAAAATCGTGTGCTTTCGAATATATTTTACTCTTAAAAATAAACATCAACTTAGAAAATTTTGAAATCATATATGTTTACGTAGAAATAAATTATAATGAAATCCGTTAACTTTTGAAATACGAGCTTTCATAGTGAGATGCTAGAACTTTTCATTCCGATTGTAATGATATCTAATAGATGTAGATTACGTGACAGCAGTGTTGCCACTATGTTTTTTCAATCATGTAGTTTTCTGTTACTACCTACCTATCTTTATTTTGTGCTTTTAATAAATGTGTTGGACCAATTATGACAACTTTAAAAAGAGATTTAGAAGATTGATTAAATATTGTAAAAAGTTGTCTTCAATTTGCCTTGGTATGACGTATTATAATTTACTTCAATACATTTTATTTTTAAATATATTGGTGTGAGGATTTTAAATTATACCGTATTTCTAATTTAAAGAACTGAATTTGAAAAGATTTAATTTACTGTCTGTGAACTTTCAAACACAGTTTAAAGAATTCTGGTTAACATTTTAATCAGATTTTTAATTATAAGGAGGTTACGGCATAAAGTTTTGCAATAATTTAAGTTTTAAGTTGTTTGTAAATGTCGCATATGGCCATCGTCCACTGTGGCGAGTGTGTCGGAAAGGAAAGTTTTCGCCTGTTTGAATCTGGTGTCAATTATAAATTTCTCTAACGTTGGTCACATTCATTTCAGAATTCAGAGGCGTATTACGCAGTAAATACCGATTTATTAACATTAAACTAAAAATTGATATTTCTGCAAACCTTTTGCTACAGAATTTATTTTAACCAAGGAATAAAGAATACTGAGGAAGCGCCTATAGCTATCAAATATACGATACGCATGTGTGTCCAGTTTTGTAGCTTTACCTGTGATCGACGACATAATTGTTAGTCCCCAGGTGAAAGTTTTTGTTAATTGTGTGTGTAATTTGTTTATTACTGTGTATACGTAATAATATATATTGCTGCATATTTCATAATGCTAAATTTGTAAAATTTGACGCAGCGATCTTGGTTGGTCAATTTAGAACAACTTTACATATTTAGGGCGTTTCGTGTGTGTAATTTATTTTCTACCTATGTATACATAATAATGTATATTGCTGCACATTTTATACTGCTAAGTTTGTAAATTTTGACGCCGCCACCTTGGTTGGTCAATTTAGAACAACGTTACATCTTTAGGGCGCTTCATGTGTGTAATTTACTTTCTTACTGTGTATACATAATAATGTATATTGCCGCATATTTCATAATGTTAAATTTGTAAAATTTGACGCCGCCATCTTGGTTAGTTGGAACAACTTTAAACCTTTAGAGCGCTTCCTGTGTGTAATTTATTTTCTAACTGTGTATACATAATAATGTATATTGTTGCATATTTCATAATGTTAAATTTGTAAAATTTGATGCCGCCATCTTGGTTGGTCAATTTAGAACAACTTTACATCTTTAGGGCCCTTCGTGTGTGTAATTTATTTTCTAACTATGTATACATAATAATGTACATTGCTGCATATTTTATACTGCTGTTTGTAAAATTTGACGCAGCCATCTTGGTTGGTCAATTTAGAACAACTTTACATCTTTAGGGCGCTTCGTGTGTGTAATTTATTTTCTTACAGTGTATACATAATAATGCATATTGCTGCATATTTCATAATGTTAAATTTGTAAAATTTGACACCACCATCTTGGTTGGTTGGAACATCTTTACATCTTTTGAGCGCTTCTTGTGTGCAATTTATTTTCTTACTGTATATACATAATAATGCATACTGTTGCATATTTCATAATATTAAATTTGTAAAATTTGACGCAACCATCTTAGTTGGTCAATTTAAAACAACTTTACATCTTTAGGGTGTTTCGTGTATGTATTTAAATATTTTTTTTACTGTGTATATATAATAATGCATATTTCATAATATTAAATTTGTAAAATTTGACCCAGCCATCTTGGTTGGTCAATTTAGAACAACTTTACATCTTTAGGGCGCTTTGTGGGTGGAATTTATTTTCTTACTGTGTATGCATAATTATGTATATTGCTGCATATTTCATTATGTTAAATTTGTAAAATTTGACGTTTCTAATACATGCGCACAACATATTATCGCCGCCATCATGGTTGGTCAACTTGGGTACAACTTTACGTATTTATTTGTTGATTTTAACATTTACTTACCGCAAATAATAGTTAAATAGTTTTGTAAAAATTGATTTTCAATTTATTACTATAAAAACTTACAGCAAGACACGCCCAGAATTGAAAAAAGTCACGTCAAACAAGATCAAAATGAAAACAAAAATATTCATTCACTTAAACTTTAGGTGATAAAATTATCAAAGTTTGTAGCGCGGTAAATTCAAACCTGCGACAACTTTTTTAGCTCGGCGCAAATTTCCATTGCAGATATTTTAAATTATTAATCCTGTTTATGCGTACCATTTGGCACAGCTTAATATGCGACGACTGCTGCTCATTGAGGTACCTTTAAGTTAACATTGTTTTTAATGTAAATTTAAAAATTTAAAAACCAAGGACCTAATTTTCCCAATATCTTTAATAAAAACACCTGCATATGTTTTGGTCCTTTTAATACTAGATCACCATCAGGGTATATAAAATATTAAAAATTAAGATAAGCAATAGTTAAAAATGCGACATAGAAATTTTAATTACACATTTAATGCCGTATTTTTAACTGTTATTTACTTTAATGTTTAATATTTTATATATACTGATGATGGTCTAGTATTAAATACACCGAAACATATGCAGGTTTTTTTATTAAAGATATTGGGAAAGCTGTGTCTTTGTTTTTTAAATTTACATTATATAATCGTTTCCCATTTAAGAAGATGGATATTAACAAATATTGTTTTTAAATTTATTTTTATTTTCTTGTGCAAGAAAATATTAATTGTACAGGTTCGATCTGCACAAGAAACGAACTTTTGAATTTTGGTTGTATAATGGGCGTATTTTTAGTTGCTTAAATTTTATATATAGAATTCCGGCAACTGTTAATTCTTATTTTTCTTTAAATCTGTACTTGTATTTAAACACAAATTATCTTCGATTATAATACAACTTACAGTTCTCAATTTTTACGAAACTTTAAATAATTTTTATAATTTAATTTCAAAGGTTAGTTATTCTTGAATGATTCAAGCGCAGTAATTATTTATATGGGTTTTAATACGTTGTATGTCATGGTGTCAACGCCTCTGTTTATTCGCAACAATATATTTTAATTATATGCATTTTCAATTTTATCTCCTTTTTACAGTTCCTTGTATCTATTTTTAAAGTTCGTTAATTTAAAGACAATAATTTTCCCATTTAGAATCTAAGTATTAAAATTCATTATGGTTTTATTGGACCCATTTTCTAAAGAATCCTGAATTGTACTTTTAATTACTTTATGACGTTATCCTTATAGGGAACAATTTTTTTAAAATATAATTTTACATTTGTAGACGCATTGTTCTATTAGAACCGGTCGTTGTTTGATTATAAGGAAGTTGGTTACCAGATTTCGTACGAATAACATTTAAATTGTTAGGCATTGCTTCAAATTGCCATATTAGCGAAATGTTGATTCAATGGGAACAAATTGATGAAAAAACAACAGTTGTTTTAAATTTTCACACGAAAAAGTGTTCGTTCGTATGGTTGGTTACAGGGTTGCTTACTATTTATTCTAGTTTCAGAATTTGTACACGCTAGAACTTTCTAAATTTTAAACTTAATAACGGATATTTTTCAGACATCTAACTGTATGTATATCCAAACCTTGTCACCATTTGCTTTCCTAATCAATTTAATTCATTACAGGATAAACACTAACATCCTAAAGTTCCGGTATTTTTCAATATTGACATTTGTATTTTCAAACGTGATTTTGGTTACGCGATTAATTTTGCTTTATATTAGTAAGTAAATTTGTTAAGTAATCAATACGCCGGGAGCTCGTTGCGATTAAATTTACATTGACTTGATTTAATACCAACAAGAGCTTACCATGTCAATAACTTTTCGTTTGAATTATAGATAGCCAAAAGTTTGTCATTGCATTCCAAAGGTCATAATTGTATCTTGATTGATTGATACACGTTTATTTTGCATAAATGTATTAAGATTATTAATTATTTCATTGCCTCTTTTTCGATGATTCAAAAGATATTTATTATTATATTACTTAGATATAGGGTACATCATAGAAGTCTCCCCAACAATCTGAATTGTGGACTTTTATAAACAGTTTTATCTAGATTTCGAGATGTTTTAAGGATCTAAAGATTTCCTATTGTCACAGGGCGTGTCAAATTTACTGCAACTCCGAATTATACCAAATATTGACCTGAGAATAGGAGAAATTCCAATTATACCTACCTGTAACTTATCTACAGGGACCTGGAATGTTATTAACGTCATTACTCAACCTAGATTCGAAACTAGCTGCCTCGTCGATCTGCGTTCCTTTTTATTTAGTATTTTTTATGTCTTAAATTTATTTTTACACGTAGCAATAGATTACAGCGTGGGGAGCGCGGTGCATTTTAGTTGGTCAAACTTTTACTATTGAGTTGTACGCATCGTTTTTTACAAATTATTTGAATGATTTAGTCATTTCTATTATTGTTTATATAATTTGGTCGAAATGAGCTGACTTCTTGAGTAGACTACATTTCTTTAATTTAAACAAATTACACATTGCTAAATTTTCCAAATTCTAAATTCCTTGAAAAATAATGCCAGAGCCAGATATGGTTTATATTAGGAGGTATTTTATATAAATAACATGAAGAAGAAGATTCCTCACAAACGGCACGAATTTTAACAATTAATTCGGTACAAATAAAACGCCATGAAAATGTAGTATGTGCTGTGTGACGCTGATTGAAAATACAAACTTTCATATTTTTAATTTCTCTTATCTATATGAAATAGTCTAGAGAACGTAGTTTTGGCCAAAATTTTCGATGTAGAAATTTTAGTGGAAGTACACGTTTTGCGGCCCCCTGAGTCCGAAAAACGTATTCTTAAAAATTGGTTTGTCTGTGTGTGTGTGTGAACAGGATATCTCGAAAACGAAATATCGTAAATAAACAACATTTTATATTTAAGTTTATATCCATAATCGCACATGACAGCAACAATGTCATTAAAATTCAATAACCGGAAGTGCCACTTTACTTTTGCCATTTTTTGGTTTTTTGAGATTTTCTCGAAATTGATTGTAACGATTTTTTTTAAATATTATATTTCTTATCTTCTGCACATAATATGACAAGAATTTAGTTAAAATTTAATGACCGGAAGTGCCACTTTATTCTTATCATTTTTTGGTTTTTCGAGATTTTATCGAAATCCGCTCAAACGATTTTTCTTAAATCCTACATTTTAGTTTTTTATCTTTTGCACATTGGATGTCTAGAATTTAGTTAAAATCTAATGACGGAAAGTACCACTTTACTCTTGTCATTTTTTGGTTTTTTTAGATTTTCTCGAAATCAGCTCTGACGATTTTTTCTAAAATTTTATATTTAAGTTTCTCTGCAAATGAGATTTCAAGAATTTAGTTAAAATGTAATAACCGGAAGTGCCATTTTACTCTTGTCATTTTTTGATTCTTTAATGTTTTCTCGAAATTGGCTCTCAAGATTTTTTTAAATTTTATTTTAAGTTTTTTATTTTCTCCACATGAGATGTCAAGAATTTAGTTAAAATCTAATGACCGGAAGTGCCTTTGGTCTGGTCTTCCGCCACACTAAATTATGCGGAGTCCTGAAACTCACACCCGAACGCTTCAGATAAAGAGACAATACACATACGACCAATTTTCACACCAACTACGCGACGAATCCGTATCAATTATAAATGTCGCCGAACTCTATCAGACGTGAAAATTTCATTTCTCTTGTCACTTTTATTGTAATTATAAAATTCCTGATCGACACAGACGTGGAAAACGCGTCTATCGTGTCTTTATATTCGACCGGAAACCACACTTTATTTATTTTTCCCTCCCTCGTTGCCCTTGCCAACCACGCTGTTTTAAAAAAAATCTATGGCAGCAAATTTAAAAGAAAAGATTTGGTTCATAGGCCCATAATGCCAATTGAGAAATTGAATAGTCAAAAATAATTTAGTGTGTTAAATAATATGCAGATGTTTACCATGATATTGTAACTTAAATAAAAGGGCAACAAATAATTTAGATGTTAAGATAATTTATATTTCTTAGTGGTTCTAATAATTAATAACGTAGAAAAGTTATCACTAAGATAACTAAAGCAAATGTTTTATCAAGGTTGTTACAATTTAAGATAGCTTATTGTTTTAAAACGAAAATGCGCGAACTCGATGGGTTACAACAAATTAATTTGAGTGGATAGAATAACGTAAAAATAATGAATATTATAAGTAATTTTACCTAGAATTCAATCAATCATTATGAAATATAAGCCAGATAAATTCTAAAAGCTAACGAAACTTCATAATTTTGTAGACCACAATTGTAAACGTTGACGACATTTACTTCTGGTGCCACCCAAAGACCTTGGCTAGTATCCTAGAATAAGAAATTTAGATAAATAAAATAAAGAAGAAGATTCCTCCTAAACACTACGAATTTTAAAAATTAATTCGGCACAGGTGGAAAGTCATGAAAATGTAATATGAACAATTCTAAGGCTTCTCACCAAAAGACTTTTAATAACCTAACTTAATAGGTAAAAAATCTGGTGTGAGACAACACACGACTTTCTTTTACGCACATAGATATGGAAATAGTGTCCACAAATGATTAAATTATTATTAGCGTTTATTTTGAAAACAGTAATTGTAACGGACACCCATCCAAGTTACTAGCAACGCGAAACCCTGCTTAACTAGAGAGATTGTCCCTGATAACCCGCTTCGACGATTTTATTCAAGAAGTTAGCGAAAAAGGATGTAGACATAAGAACCGTAGCAAGTTTCAAAAAAATTGATTTCGAGGTAATTGCAAAAAAATTCAAAATTGCAAGAATAAAGTGCCACTTCCGGTTATTAGATTTTAACTAAACTCTTAACATCTCATGTGCAGAAGTTAACAAACTTAAATATAAAATTTAAAAAAATCTTTAGAGCCAATTTCAAAATAATATCAAAAAATCAAAAAATTGTAAGAGTAAAGTGACACTTACGGTCATTAGATTTTAACTAAGTTCTTGATAACTCATGTGCAGAAGATAAGACACTTAAATATACGATTTAAAGAATCGTTAGAGCCGATTTCGAGAAAATCTCGGAAAATAAAAATATGACAAAAGTAAAATGGCACTTACAGTCATTAGATTTTAACTAAATTCATGACATCTCATGTACAAAAGATAAAAAACTTAAATATAAAATTTAAAAAATATGTTTAGAGACAATTTCGAGAAACTCTCAAAAAACCACAAAATAATAAGAGTAAAGTGGCACTTCCGGTCATTAGATTTTAGCTAAATTCTTGACATATCATGTGCAGAAGATAAGAAATTTAAATATGAAATTTTAAAAAAATCATTTGAGTCGATTTCGAGAAAATCTCACAAGACCAAAAAATGACAAGAGTAAAGTGGCACTTCCGGTGATTAGATTTTAACTAAATTCTTGAAATTTTATTCGTAGAAGATAAGAAACTGAAATATAAAGTTTAAAATAAATCGTTACAGCCGATTTCGAGAAAATCTCAAAAAACCAACAAATGACAAGAGTAAATTGGCACTTCCGGTCATTACATTTTAACTAAATTCTATAAATCTAATTAGCATAAGATAAGAAACTTAAATATAAAATTTTAAAAATATCGTCATTGCTGATTTCGTGAAAATCTCAAAAAACCAAGAAATTACAAGAGTAAATTCGCACTTGCGGTCACTAGATTGTAACTAATTTCTTGACAATTCATGTGCAGAAATAAGAAACTTAAATATAATACTTAAAAATATCTTTACAGCCAATTTGGAGAAAATATCAAAAAACCAAAAAATGACAAGAGTAAGGTGACACTTACGGTCAAAAGTTCCTAGCTAAATTCTTGACATATCATGTGCAGAAGATAAGAAATTTAAATATAAAATTTTTAAAAAAATCATATGAATCGATTTCGAGAAAATCTCAAAAGACCAAAAAATGACAAGAGTAAAGTAGCACTTCCGATCATTAGATTTTAACTAAATACCTGAAATGTCATGTGCAAAAGATAAGAAATTTAAATATAAAACTTTAAAGAAATCGTATGACTCGATTTCAAGAAAATCTCAAAAAACCAAAAAATCACAAGAATAAAATTGCACTTCCGGTCATTGGATTTTAACTACATTCTTGACAACTCATGTGTAGAAATAAGAAACTTAAATATAAAACTTAAAAAAATCTTTAGAGCCAATTTCGAGAGAATATTAAATAACCAAAACATGACAAGAGTAAAGTGACATTTACGGTCATTAGATTTTAACTAAATTCTTGACAACTCATGTGCAGAAGATAAAAAACTTAAATATAAAACTTAAAAAAATCGTTTGAGCCGATTTCGAGAAAATCTCAAAAAATGACAAGAGTAAAGTGGCACTTCCGGTCATTAGATTTTAATTAAATTCTTGACAACTCATGTGCAGAAATAATAAACTTAAATATAAAACCTAAAAAAATTTATTGAGTCGATTTCGAGAAAATCTGAAAACACCAAAAAATGAAAAGAGTAAAGTGGCACATACGGTAATTGGATTTTAACTAAATTCTTGAAATATCATGTGCAGAAGATAAGAAATTCAAATATAAAATTTTAAAGAAATCGTTCGACTCGATTACAAGAAAATCTCAAAAAACCAAAAAATCACAAGAGTAAAGTGGCACTTCCGGTCATTAGATTTTAACTACATTCTTGAAATCTCATTTGCAGAAGGTATAAAGCCTAAATATAAAACTTAAAAGAATATTTAGAGACTAGTTTGAGAAGATATCAAGAAATGACAAGGGTAAATTGGCACTTGCGGTAATTTAGATTTTAACTAAATTCTTGACAACTCATGTGCAGAAGGTAAGAAATTTAAATATGGAATTTAAAAAAATCGTTTGAGTCGATTTCGAGAAAATCTCAAAAAACCAAAAAATGATAAGAGTAAAGTGGCACTTCCGGTCATTAGATTTTAAATAAATTCTTGACAACTCATGTGCAGAAGATAAGAAATTTAAATATGGAATTTAAAAAAATCTTTTGAGTCGATTTCGAGAAAATCTCAAAAAACCAAAAAATGATAAGAGTAAAGTGGCACTTCCGGTAATTGGATTTTAACTAAATTCTTGACAACTCATGTGCAGAAGATAAAAAGCTTAAATATAAAACTTAAACAAATATTTAAATACAATTTCGAGAAAATATCATAAAATCAGGAAATGACAAGGGTAAAGTAACACTTAACGGCCATTAGATTTTAACTAAATTCTTGACAACTCATGTGCAGAAGATAAAAAACTTAAATATAAAACTTAAAAAAATCGTTTGAGTCGATTTCAAGAAAATCTCAAAAAATGACAAGAGTAAAGTGGCACTTGCGGTAATTAGATTTTAACAAAATTCTTGACAACTCATGTGCAGAAGGTAAGAAATTTAAATATGGAATTTAAAATATTCGTTTGAGTCGATTTCGAGAAAATCTCAAAAAACCAAAAATGACAAGAGTAAAGTGGCACTTCCGGTCATTAGATTTTGACTAAATTCTTGAAAACCCATGTTTCGAAGGTAAGAAATTTAAATATGGAATTTAAAATAATCGGTTGAGTCGATTTCGAGAAAATCTCAAAAAACCAAAATATGACAAGAGTAAAGTGGCACTTCCGGTCTTTAGATTTTAATTAAATTCTTGACAACTCATGTGCAGAAATAAGAAACAAATATAAAACTTAAAAAATCTTTGAAGCCAATTTCGAGAAAATATCAAAAAACTAAAGAATGGCAAGAGTAAAGTGACACTTACGGCCATTAGATTTTAACTAAATTCTTGACAACTCATGTGCAGAAGATAAAAAACTTAAATATAAAACTTAAAAAAATCGTTTGAGTCGATTTCGAGAAAATCTCAAAAAATTACAAGAGTAAAGTAGCACTTCCGGTCATTAAATTTTAATTAAATTCTTGACAACTCATGTGCAGAAATAAGAAACTTAAATATAAAACCTAAAAAAATCGTTTGAGGCGATTTCAAGAAAATCTGAAAAGACCAAAAAATGAAAAGAGTAAAGTGGCACTTGCGGTAATTGGATTTTAACTAAATTATTGAAATATCATGTGCAGAAGATAAGAAATTCAAATATAAAATTTTAAAGAAATCGTTCTACTTGATTACAAGAAAATCTCAAAAAATCACAAGAGTAAAATGGCACTTCCGGTCATTAGATTTTAACTAACTTCTTGAAATCTCATTTGCAGAAGATAAAAAGCTTAAATATAAAACTTAAAGAAATATTTAGAGACAAGTTCGAGAAGATATTAAGAAATGACAAGGGTAAATTGGCACTTGCGGTAATTTAGATTTTAACTAAATTCTTGACAACTCATGCGCAGAAATAAGAAACTTAAATATAAAACAAAAAAATCTTTAGAGCCAATTTCGATCAAATATCAAAAAACCAAATAATGACACGAGTAAAGTGACACTTACGGTCATTAGATTTTAACTAAATTCTTGACAACTCATGTGCAGAAGATAAAAAGCTTAAATATAAAACTTAAACTAATATTTAAATACAATTTCGAGAAAATATCAAAAAATCAAGAAATAACAAGGGTAAATTGGCACTTGCGGTAATTAGATTTTAACTAAATTCTTGACAACTCATGTGCAGAAGGTAAGGAATTTAAATATGGAATTTAAAAAAATCGTTTGAATCGATTTCGAGAAAATCTCAAAAAACCAAAAAATGACAAGAGTCAAGTGGCACTTCCGGTCATTAGATTTTAATTAAATTCTTGACATATCATGTGCAGAAGATAAGAAATTTAAATATAAAATTTTAACGAAATCGTTTTAGTTGATTTCGAGAAAATCTCAAAAAACCAAAAAATGACTGGAGTAAAATGGCATTTACGGTCATTAGATTTTAACTAAATTCTTGATAACTCATGTGCAGAAATAAGAAATTTAAATATAAAAGTTAAAAAAATCTTTAGAGGCAATTTCGAGAAAATCTCAAAATACCAAAAAATGACAAGAGTAAAGGAACCA
>JAHWXV010045395.1:0-19575 GCA_024586415.1 Phrixothrix hirtus
ATATAAAGATTGTGATGAACAGTATGAAAATAAAAAGTATAGTGTGGCAAGTTGGTAAAATTTCATATACAATAGATATAAAACGCTTATATTATGTTGACTTAAAATAATGTATTAAAATACGTTTTTTATAAATCATTAGCGCAAGAAAGCTTGTTTTAGCGGTTGTATTTTGCAATGGGTTTGTTCTTGTATTAGAGGTAGTTTAGTGTAATTATTTTTGATGCATGAATTTTATTTTTTGTTTTGTTTTATATGTTAATTATTTTTTACTTAGCAGATGGCATGTTGATTTTTATTTAATAAGCTGCTTTTATTTAAATTATATAGAATAGAATTCAATTTTGTTTAATTTTGACTATCATATTTTATTGGGATATTAGTCTTTTGATTTTTATGGATTTATACTTCTGTTTTAACTTTTATTTTTTAATGAAGTTGAATGCTAATTTATTTTCTCTCTATTTTGATTTAGTGAGTGCCCTATGTTTAAACTATATAAAAATTTGAATAAAAATAGAGGTATCACATCAGATGAGTTTGCCAAGGATATTGGTATAAATTTTTATACAGTATACAAATTAAAAATTATTTTGTTAATTAAAATGTAAATGAATGCAGGTAGTAATGAAAGGCAGGTGGCTGTTGTTGGATTAATTAGCAGATGCGAGTAATTAAAAATTAAAGTCAATTATTAAGAAGAATGTCTTAAAATTGATGTGGATTTTTAATTTAACGTATTAGTTTAAAACTTTGGCTCCTCTGAAAGTTTGAAGCTATTTAACGTTTTAAAGCAATTTGTGGTTGTAAGACTTTGTATGTGAGTTTATACCTATTGCTTTATATTATTTTGTTAAAATCCATTTTGTTATTATTAATAATTAAACATTTTTGAAAGTTTCTATAACACTATTTCCATAATTAATTTAAATATTTGTAGGTCATTAAGTTACCTACAAATTTTAACGTATTCAAACGAACTTCAGTTCAATTCCATATAATAAGATAGCAATATCTGTATAATTTATTAAGAACGTGTTTAAATTTATATCTAAATTTTGGTGGAGAGATGCCATTGGTGTTATCTGTTTTTAGGAAACGAATAGATGAATAAGATAATTAAATTGACAAGAGAGTGTTTAGAGAAAGCTGTGTCCAAAAAAATTTATAAATATGAAAAATAAAAAAATAAATAGTTGCTAGTTGCATTTAGACGTGGTAATTAGGAGTTTGAGAAAGCAAATGAATTCGCTTTTGAAAAGATAACATAGAATTGGTATTCTATAGAATGAAACATTTAAAATCCTTTATATTGATTAACAATGAAAATAACATTCAATGCCAGTTAAAGTATAAAACAGTTAAACTCGTGACTTACATATTTATTCACAGGTAATGTTGAAATACAATTGGTACAATATGTTAAGTCGCAACATATGCCATATTAGGCCTAATTTTTATAAGGAGGCGTTCCACACGTTCAAGCAGCCCGTCCCCTACAACTTTAACTACATTTTTTAAGTAATGGAGCCACTGTTGTTATTATTTTTGAGTTAAATTGATTTACGGCCTACATTAATACTACATATACGAGAAATTAGTTTCTCTAAGCCTATGAAAATTATTTTCATATCAACAATAGTAAATAGCATATTTGCTGCTGCATCATTTCCTGAAAAACCGCCTACAAAGATAAAATTTTAAGTGTCACTCGTAATCTTCAGGAAGTAGGGACCATTGTAGTTTATTTTCTTTGAGAATTCTTCTAATTATTTAATTAGAACTGCTAATTTCCATTTATAAGTAATGAAGGAAAATTTATGAATTTACGCTGATACTGGTTAAAACTGTTACCGAACGTTCTTCGTTATGTGCAGTTCTTTATCTAAAAATAACTTCTTTTCTCAAAATGTACAGCTGCAATCAAACTTCTTACAACTTTGTGTACGTTATATTTGATGAATCAGTGCTAGGAAGCCTTAGTACATTATCGATACTGCCCATTTTTTTAATTACTTACTTAAAGTTACTGAAACAAAATGTGAAAAATTCATTATAATAGGTTACGGTTTTTAGTTAAACAACATTACCTTTTGTCAAAACGTAACTTCTACAGCGAGCTAGATAAATTATATTTTTATACTTAAACAGCAAACAATCTAAGTACTGAGATATCGAATAAAGTTGAAATTGCGTGTCTTCATAAAATAACTTTAAATGCCAAAGGAAACCCAATTTTATGCAGTCAGAACATTTTAAGGATTTTGTTATATTCTGTGATAAATTTGCATCCCCAATAGTGCTATACGTGAAATGACAAATAGAATTGATTTTTTTCGATTCAATACCCTACGGATTTCCATTTCCAAACAGCGCGTGTTATTATACTTTGTATCTGCTATCATTGGAAAATGGCCATGCAAAGTAAATTTAATTCAGTTTTAATTATTATTCACGAAGCTACGTCGAAGTTATTAATCAAAAATTCGTGACATTGTATTGAAGCATTAGTTTGTAAAAATTGAAACGTTCCTTTTGAATTTTGAAACATAACTCCCAATAGAACTTGTTTTATCTGATTCCTGTTTGCTGGTATATGAAATACGTATTCCAAATGTTATTCTATATTTGTGTATAAAAAGTAACGCCTTGAACAAACTGAAATGAAGTAGTCCAATACTGGCGTAAATACCAGATATTGCTCTTAATTGTTGGTTTGGTTGACCCTCCATTGTTACTCATATTAGCTTCAAACCCGTTTCCAGCAATTCAAAAAAATTAATTAATTGAAGTTAAATATGACCATGTAATGCGTGGAACTTTCGTTTGATTTATAAAACTCAACTATAATACCGGGTAATAAATTTAGCTCTAGGATGTACGGTCTAATTTAATTTCATATTCTATTAATATCAAAGATACGATTAAATATTTTAGTTTAATATAATTTTATTAGATAATGTACTCTGCTGCGGGCATTAATGTGACTGAAAATATCAACAGTAAATTTGCCCTAAAAATTACTCATTCTTAATCGTAATTTCTAGATATTGGCAATGACATTGTTAACTGGTAGTCTTTTAAAGGAAGTTCTTAAATATATCATTAAAGTTGTGTAAGTTGGTAATTGTTTTAGAGGTTTTATTGTCATTTGCTGAAATTACGAAACAAATCTCCTACTTTGGCTTCACACCGATACGTATAAGGTTTATCTGAAAAGTGTAATATAATAAGTACTTGATTTAAATTGCATACTAGTTTTTAAGCATCTCTCACGTCTATTGTGAATTCGGGCTTAAAGCACCATTTCAAAACTACTAAGAAACCTTCGTCGGGAATCGTACTTGTCTAACTCGGTTTCTACCATCCCATGGGTGCTTTTTCTGTCTCGCTTCGCGTAACTCAGAGCCCAAGCTAGAATGGTCGGACTGCAGCTGTCCTGTAATTTCAGTGATAGGAGATATTTGCTATAAGAAGGGAAAGCATAAATCACGTTTACTTTCCACCATAATAAATACCCATTTTGTAACTACATTGCTCGTGTAGTGATCATAGTGAGACGTAATGTAACTCTGACAAAGTAGCTAGTGCTATTCTCATATTTCAACCAACCCAACAGTTGAATATCCGTTTAGAGTTTGGTAAAAATTGTAACGTGAAACGTTAAATGTGCGGCAATAACAATTAGTCTTGCGTCTTCTGTGTGGAGGTACGATGATACATCTATGTAATTAATTTAATATTGCTGCTAATCCTATGGGTAATGTAGTAACCATATATTTCCAAGTTTTCATTTTCGTTTGCGATTGAACACTGTAAGGTGAGGACAAAATCAATAATAGGTGGGTGCCACTGTTGTCAAGTCAAATACTGCTATCTAGTAATGCTCGTGGAAACACCTTGCATGTTTAGATATACTAAACTACATATGCTCACTATTTACTGCACCTCCTGTATATTGCGGAGTACCAACTTTATTACAGAATTACGGGTGAAGCCCCTTTTCTCTTGAATTTCAATCCAAGTATATTACTAATTTTCCAGAAGGAAAAAGGAGGCATGACAGCGATGGTACCTCGTGTATAACAAAATGGATTTGGATCGTTAATAAAATTATAGATCGAACTATTATGGTACAAAATTCTAGGATGTACTTTTACTTAATGCCAGTAATCAATTAAAACGGGTGCAAGATTTGATCACCCTGTATGCTATTTCGATTCTGGTTTTGAAAATGTATTAGTATAAAAATTCTAAACTTAATTTGAAACAATAAAGCTTTATAACTTTTTGTTTGCTAAGAATTACTGGATTGTTCTTTAATTTGTTGTACGTATAACTAAGGTTATGGTAACATTTATGTTGAGGAAATAAGAACCACAATTTAGTACAAGATCGCACCCTTAATTGTACACGAAAAGGCACATAAAAACAATTCCAACAATTGTTAAATTGGTTAAATGTGATTTAAGTTCTAGGAACAAACTAAACATTGGCTAACGGAATCGAGGTTCATAATTATTTATTTGACAAAATCTAGTCATCCTGCAGTTGGAAGCGATTATTTACAATTAAGTGATAATAAACGAATCTCAATTGCATTAACGACATTAAACAATATGTAAGAAGAAGATTCCTAAAACATAAATTTATATGGGTACCCAGCGTATTATAATTTTTTACAAAATAAACTAACTTATTAAGGTATAAATGTTAAGTTCATTAATAATAAATTTTTAACAAGTTATAAGCACAAATTTTGGTTTCCGTGTCTAATTGGAGAACAGCGTCCTTTAATTTAATTTAGGTTAATTTCAAGAAAACTGGATTATTTAGTGTCGGTAACAATTTGTTTAAAGATGCGGACAGGTTGAAAGATAGTTCTTAATCGGATGTAAGAAAGAACAAAAGATAGTCACTTACAAGTGGAGTAGCTTTGACTATTCGAAAGCCGTTCCTTATTGTCCAATTTTTGATTAATAACCCCCTCGGGTAGAATAACACATAAATGAATTTTTGCACCTTTCCTTTACAATGGCAGGTATGTTAGCATTTTCGATACAAACAATTTTAGTTACCTAAAACAGACAATGAATTCCCGAGAACAATTACTTCGTTTCACCACCTATCTTAAGAGTATCTCATCAACTATTATCCCTGCTTGACAATTTTTCTCACAGCCCCCGTGACTACGCAATTCCTTGCTTATATTATATTTTTTTTATAGCAGCACATATAATTACCTAACAAACTCTCAATGCTATGATATACATTAATTAACTGTAAGCTTGTTTCAGTGTTTTACTGATCGAGTCGTGACTTTCACCTAATTGCTTTCATAGCATTTTTCAAATATCTGATATAGGATTTGTACAAAGTAACAAATCCGTTGCTTAAATATTTGCATCAATTAAATATGCGATTTACAATTTTTGGAGCGCTTGGGCTCGTGTTGCACAATTTAAACTAATGTGGCGTTTGAACTCTAATACTATACAAACAAAAATAACTCTAAAATCTTTTCAAATGTTCATAATCGTAGTTTTTATACCTTCATAGTGACTAACCTTATCATACTCAAGTTGCTTACCTATTTAACCGAGTTAGAATGGATATTTGCCGTTTCTATATATAATTTCTAAACTGTTGAGAAGATTAATTTATATCTATAAGAAATACAATTCAGGAGTAGCTATTAAGTGTCTTAATTTAGAATACTATATCGCTCGTCAAAACAACCACGCCGGATAAGGAACTTTGCGCGCTACTACAATCTCGATACAAGTTTTCCTCACTTGATATCTGGTAGTTTTATTCGGCCGTTCATGTTTAGGTGCATTATAAAGTCATGTGATAAATATTCGCATTTAGTTGTAAATCTCATGACACGACGTGACGATTTAAATCAATTTCTATGAATTGCAAGCATAATATAAATTTACGATAACAATTTACATTATTTAGCTAAAATGTACTGCTTCTGTGGTTTTCTATAGTGTTAGCATGGTATGTAGATAGCAAAGCAAACAGTGTTTGGAACAGGAATTGAAAAACTTCTAGAAAAGACATCAATCATGATGACATAAAGAGCGTAGGTATTCTCTAGATCTACATTACCGCTAAGGAAATTCTAATATTACCATCGAATATGAAAACAAGGCATGTGATTCAAAGTTTAACCATATTCAAGATATTTGAAAAGAAAAAGATACGAATGTATAAAGAAAGAAGGTTGAAGTGACGATCATGACGAAGATAGAAATAACGATCTTTTCGGCAGACCCTCCAAGATCAATTAGGATATTACAGTAACATTGTAGCTACAGCTTAGAAGCTAAAACAGTTATCAGTTGTAAAGAGTCATTCCGGAATAATGATGTCTCAAAATGTTATGCATATGAAACCCTTTATGCTAGTAATAATTCCCAGAATCTAAATCGATTTACATAGCTATTCTTGTGGTTATAATATTTGATTGTTCAATATATAGATCAAATGAAGTCAATAAACTACTAGAATTGAAAATTTTACACAATAGCAAATTAGACAAGAACTAGTAGCATTGACGGGTTCATTGTTTGCAGCCAGAATAAGAGAACAAGGTCTAAATACCCACTACGTATTTGATCAGGCTTCGAACCCTTAACCAAAATTTTTTTTATGCAAACTATTTAGTTTTTGGAATGTACTTTTCATTTTTGTCAAATATTAGACTAAATTTAATTGATAATTGCTACCTATTGCATTGTGATGTTAACTCGTAACCACTGAGGTGCTATTTCTAGTCTAAACTACCACTACCATCAAGTCTGAAATAATCTCATTATTTATAGTAATTATATTGTGAGATATGCCTGGTATAGCTTTTTGAAGCTTCAAGTATTGAACAAAATTATAAATTTAAAACATTTATTTGATTGATATGATCGTGCCTCTGTACAAAGGCAAAGGTGGTAGATATGAATGCAAGAACTATAGAGCTACAAGTTTATTAAGTGTAGCTGGGAAGGTGTTGGTAGAGTTATAATTGTCAGAGTTCGCATAAATACTGAAAGGAGGGTACGGGATGTACAGTGTGGTTTTATACGTGGATCAAATGTTTAGTTTGCAGGAAATGGCCAAGAAGTTTTTGCATGTTAATGAGAAAATGTATTGTACATTTGTGAATTTACAGAAGCGTATGATAGTGGAATAGGTGCAAGTTATGGGCAACTCTGACGGAGTATGGTGTAAAGGGATAACTGCTGAATGCCATAAAAGCAATGTATGATGGAAGCTGGCCGTGCATGAGAGTGAATGCTATGGTTAGTGAGTACTTTACAATTGAGGAAGGTGTGAGACAAGGATGTGTGATGTCTCCTTGGCTGTTTAATATATTTATGGATAAATGCAAGAGAAATACATATGAGGACTGGAGAGGTATAAATATAGGCAGCGAAGATGTAAAAGTGCTGATGTATGTAGATGGTGCATTACTGGAAGCTACAAGTATGAGTCAAATGCAACGAATGCTGAATAAATTTGTAGAAGTGAGCGAAAGAATGGACCTGAAAGTCAATAGTGGCAAAACAAAGGTAATGGTTTTCAATAGGAAAAGTGAAAAGGAAATATGTTAGCTGATGTTGGGTAGCGACATAATTGAGCAAGTGGATAACTTTGTGTTTGTTTTCCTTGGCTGGATGTTTGCGAATGATGGGCGAGTAGATAGTTCAATTGAAAACAGGGTGAATGCAGGCAGGAGAATAATTAACAGCATGTGGTCAGTAACCAAGGGTGAACGGTTAAGTATGGAACCAAAGAAGGCTGTGTACAACAATGTATTTGTTCGAACTGTTTTATATGGCAGTGAGACTTAGATATATCAGAAGAATTATATTAGTAAAATAAACGCCGTAAGTATGAGGTGCTTAAGAGTTGCAAGTGGCAAAACAAGACGTGACAGAATTAGGAATGAATGGGTGATGGATACGTACCAAGTGAAGGGGACACTGCCTGAACTGTACGAAAGAAGTGCGTTAATATGGTTTGGATATGCGGAATGAATGAGTAATGGACACTTAGCAAAGAGAATATATGAGGCAGGTATGTATGAAAAACTAGGTAGGGGTAAACCGAGAAAGAGGTGTCTCAATATGATTGAATAAATTGTAAAAGGAAAGTGAGTAAAGAGCACAAAGGATGGGAGGGCTAGCCGAAACGGTTGTATGAATTGAACAGAAGCAAAAGAATTGCGTAAGGACAGAAAGGAATGGAGAAAATAGTGAATGGGTGATAGTATAGATAACAGGATTAGTGGTTAATAGTAGAATGATGTGTATAATGTATAGTGCTGAGTTACGGTGAAGGATGGAGGTAGCGAGAGTGCACTGGTACATGGGTTCCTGCAGCGGTTGAGAAGGTGGAGGGTTGATATTGGGTTTTGCCTACCCCTCTAAGGGAATGGCATGATTGGTAGTAGTAGTAGAAGTAGTAGTAGTAGTAGAATTAATTAGAAAGTGAAAAACACAAAACAAGCAAAAAGTTAACGAATACATAATATGAGTATGGTGTCTTCTTCATCTATGCACATTCCTTACAAATATTGCACGCACATTGCAGTCAAATCGGTTTTCTACATATGATACACAAGTACGCAGTTTTCATGTGAATGGCAGATATACATAGATAACATAGCTACCGGAGGATTCTCCGTGTTCTTTGTGGTACATAAAATTCTAGCAATAGTATTTCGTAGATCACGAGAAATTCGTGGGTTTTGTAAACGTTTTCCATTTGCGGCTTTATTAACCGATGCGCTAATGACTTTAAGAATTCCAGTCTATCTAGTTGTGGATTATCTCTAAAGCAGAAACAAAGATATAATGCATTAAAAATGATGTTTTTTACACAAAATACATACCTGTGGGAATTGTATGATATGTAGGCATTTACATTGCTGATATCTAAAATTTTGAAGAACATAGTCATCGGTCAACGCCCTGTTAGGTGTCCTATGCAATAGTTTGTACACCTTTTAACAAGGGAATCAACGCCCCCTTTAGTCAAATTATACGCGTCAGTTATTTCAGGCTCATTGGTCTGTAAATCATTGCATTTAGTATGGCGTATAGAACTAGCTAACAGAACTGTGAGACGTTGTCTAGGTACGTGCGAAATCAAAGTGATATCTTCAGAAAAACCATAAATTGTAGAGTTCTCTTTCCTACTTTTATGCGGTTTAAATTGCATAGAAATGTGTCTTTTTATCTTTTTTATGGTGCCTGCATATGCAGGGCCTTTCTATTTTAGTGCCTTTACGATGCAACTGACGTAAACCAATTGTCGCCTATTAAAATACAGTTTGTATTATAAATTGGTTTAGACAATTTCAACACCGATTGCGTTGGTTTTGGTAGATTTTTCTGTTCTTCTAACAATCTATCGCTATCTGAATCCCTTCCTAGATATAAATATCTATTATAGAAGTAGTTGTTACGGGCGTCAACAAATGCCATTAGCTTAATCGTGTACTTTACGGGCTTGTTCGGCATGTACGTACGGAATTTGCACCGACCGCAAAAACCAAACTTTTCAAATAATGAGGATATAGGAGCAGTAATATTTTTCTTTTTTGCTCAGCTCTGGTATCGGGATCGTCAAACCAAAATGGGCACTGTAAGAACCTAAACCGCTCTTTACTAATGGAAGCTCTGAATAATTCTTTTCCTATTACATATGTAGCGAATAGTCAGCGATTGTGTTGATGGTTAGACTTAAAAGTAGCTGTATAAAACAAAAATTCAATAAAGTCTTTCATTTCTATAACACCTATATGTTTCAGTTCAGTCCTGGAAGCGTCTTTATATTTGTCAGCCATATCCCTAATCTTTCTGCTTGTACAGTAAATAATTGTTGAAAGCATATCTTTGTCAATTAGAAAACTCCATATTTCTGCAGGATTACTTGAATTTCTCCGTTTAGCAGGTCAAAGCAAACCAGGAGGTTTCAACATAATAGGTGTCTTTCTTCTAAGTATTTTTGGTTGTCATGTCCACTTGAACATATTTTATAGGCGTCTCCTTGGCACAATCTCAACCAGTACTTTCCCCCTCATTAATAGTAAAATTCGTATCATTCTGAATTTCTTCGGAATGTGAACTTTCCTCCTCAGAACAGGACCAATGATCACTCATGATGTCTTCGTCATTAGAACTAACGTTACTCGTGTTGTCATGCTCTGCATTATACCATCGTAGCAAACTGTTTTCAACATTAGGGTTGCCAAACTTTACACACTTGGAAGATCCTGCTGCGGTGTCTATGATTCCAAAGCAAACATAGCTGCGTAGTTACTGGAGTGTGGTCTATGATACCAACGAACTGAATTATTGCGATGCTACAACGGAAAAGCACCGATTGATAATTGTATACTGAAATCAACGTGCTAAACACATAACTAGTGGTGAAAGTGATTAGGGTGCACGTATAGAAACAATGCTACATTTTAAAATGACAGTTGTCTGGGAGCCCTCCCCCTCAGTAGTTACAGGTTAAATAGAAAAACAGAAAAATGTGTTTTGTAATACAATTTTCAACTTTAATTTCGGTCCCCATGCCCTTACTGAAGTTATCGAATGTGTTCGTTATCATAATTGCCAAATCAGTTCGAGCTTATACAGGTTAGCTCTGTAAGAAGTTTGGCTTCTAGTATATAATTCAATGCTAATTAAAAATGGCTTTTATTTCGAATTATTTTCAATACATTGAATTAATTGTTTTAAATCCTTTATTTCAACATCTAGTGTGTATTAACTTTTATTCAATTGTCAGAGTAATTTATAGAGTGTATCATTAGAATAAGTAGAAGCCTATAGTATAATACGATGCAAGATCGGTAAGTGGCTTATAGGAGGTTGAGAAAAAGTTAGAAAAACGAGAGCCGAAGAGTTGAATTTTGTTAACTTTCGAGAGCTATTATACTAAGGCATTTACCGATCGTATGTCGTGCACTATTTTTTGCGCTAACGACAACTCTGAACCAATTACGACAATTTGGTACCAAACGGTTGTTTCCTTTCATAACAGTACTACTACCGTTATGAACCATAACGTGCTTGTTAAGTGTAATCGTGACGTTACGTAAAACAGTTTGCGAAATAAATCAGAACTTGCCAATTAACAAAGCCGGTAAATGTATAAGAACAGGTTGGAAGCACAAAAATTTAATAAACGATATTCTAATCTGCCTAATTAATATTTGTCTGAGTACTCAAAATCAGTTAATGCCCGTTGTGACATTCAAATAGTGGGACATATAAATTTGATTAAAATTTCGATATTAGTTAATGTCCTTGGATTAATTATTTCCAGAAGTGTACTCAAAAATCTTGAGCTACGGTAGAGTGGTATTTCACAGGTGTAGTGTCGTTCGTAAAATTTCGCTTGCCACAGGATTTTACTGCATAAACAATGATCAACATGCATTAGTATGTTGATGCTTACATTTATTTTATAAAATTACAAATTTTAAAACACCGCACCAAAAACATAAGTATAAACACTTAACGATGATAACTAGTCTTTCATTAAAGTAATAATAAATCTAAACCTTTTCGTTCATATAATTGGTCATCCAATAAGAATATTATCAAGGATTCATTCTATCCTATAGAAACAATATATCATTGATAATGTTTTTATTGGATCGCCGATTATATAAAAAATTAATTACTAACACTAAATCTGTTCTTTATTTGTACTGAAGACAACTTATAGTATTTCATTTTTGGGGAAGACTGCACAACACTAACAGTTAATATATGATGCATCTTAAGTTTACGAAAAGCGGTCAGATTAGTATATCTAAAGTACATCACAATCCAACCCTTTACAATAAACTCTTGAAACATATAGATTTATACCTGCCATTAAAAATAAAATCTTTAACAGTTCTTTTTTTAGTAAATTGCTTACCCTACGTTACTTTCGACGAGAAATAATATGGTAACGTGTCCCTACCTCTTAGGGTTGAAACAGGGTTACTAATGCAAAAGGGTAGCTTACAAGTCGGAGTTTAGGTCCGGAGCTGCACTAGGTTGCTTTGGAAACTATTCATCTAAAACCTACTATTAATATGTACACTATTTACAAGGCCTTCTGCCAGTGTGAATTATGATTCACAATTACTCGAGTTGGTTAAGTACTTTTAATTGGTTTTCAATATATATATATATGTGTATGCGAGCCATTGCTCGTGATACAATTTAACTTGTATAACTCTATTATTTTAAGTTGAACATTGATTAATTATTAATCACAGTTGCTATAATGACAATCGTTAAATTATAGGTGTACTACTTTTAAAAATGTTGTTTTAATTATACTTGTAACCTTGCGTTACACTTGAAATGTAATTTAGATTTAATTAGTCTACCTGTTGTAACGTATTCTTCATCAGAAGTGACTATGTTAATTATTTCAAACAGTATGTTTACCATAATTTTGTAAACCGTACTTCATATGTATTCACTCTACGAGTGGTTATCTTATTTTAATGATTTAAACCTCAATTTGTTTTAATTTCAATTATTCATTAATAACACAATTATATCAAGAACAGTATTTATTTAAACAGTAACCCAGTAAAATTATGTACAAATCATTTCAATATTTACAGGTTTCATTCACTGAACTTTCTGACGGCCGTTTAGTATATTCTGTCAAACATAGATGGCATGACAATGCCCTTTTCTTTAATTAATGCTTTGTTTTTAATATTGATGGGGAAGTTATAGATCTCAAAATGGCGTAGGGGGCGTGTATCGAGCGGATAGTCTCGTTGTTTGTACCTTTAATGCGGGTGCAAAGCAAATTAGGTAATTCTCGGATAGTATACAACTGTTCATAACTAACCAGGGTTTAATTAAGGGATTAGGAGTGAGCCGACGATGCCTTCTGTGGAAGCTTCAATCAGCAATGGCGAGAGCTTCTCCTCAGTCTATGAACGGGGTCGATTCTCTAACTTGTTGGATAGGAAGTACTGCTTTCATACAATGCAGTAAGCGTTTATCTTTATCAACTATTATCCATTAAATGAGAATTGCATAAAGTACACTTAATTGAATCCGGAAATGCACGATGCAGGCTGACGCACGTGCATATTCAGTCTCTTAACTGTTAATAGGTCGCGCTGTCTCGTCACATTGAAACATAACGATCCGTAACAAAGGTTTTGTCGCTTTTTCTTTGAATTTCTATTTTTACTCGATGTGAACGGAATTTAGCAAAATTTATATGTTTAAAATCACCGCCATTGTTCCTGAGGTAACTCTAACCTATTTCGTAGATTTGAAATTATTTTACCAGCTCTGGCGGTAAAATAAAGCACGCTCGTGGTGTTTCCTTATGCAAAGGAGTAACAACTATGCCTAAACCGGCTTCAAACGCACGTTTAAATACCAAACGGCTATCACCAAACCCAAGGTAAAATAACTTTCTTTAGGCGTAACTTTGTTAATTAAAACATTTTGTAACAAATTGGTACATCAATGTATGCGTAATTTAAGCATGTATGAACAGTAAAAATATCAATATTAGAACTGTTTGCATACGTTTGGAAATAATAAAAATAACGATACAAGTTTAATTAAGCTAATTAATCTTACTAAAAATTAAGTGACATATAGCAAAATACAATACGGAACTTCTTCTGAACAATAAATTACACATCATTAAAAATAAAGTGGCTAATATAGTTTTAATTAGTATAAATCTTCCATCGACATGCAAAATTACGAGGAGCTAATCCAATCACATTCTAACACTCATTGTTTTATATGCATAAAGTGCAAACGCCTTGACCTAAATATGCAAAATAGCGTTGACTTGAGGTCAAGAACCTTGAACCCTTTTGATTAATACAATATAAAGAATTTAAAAATATATTGAATTTTAATATTAATTAATGCAATGGTAATTAAATACAAATGGATAAATAAACTCTGTAAGCGGTAATTATACAAATAATAATTAAAACAAAAATAAATAAGTAATTATGATAAACGGTTAATTGAAAGGTCGATAATTATACATATACAATTAATGAAGATATACCGCCATAACGCAGTGAGTTTATACTTGTAACTAACTAAATTAATCACGTACGAAGAAAATGAACGGCGGCGGTATAGGTTCATTACAATACAAGTAATTAATATCTCGTGGAATATCCAATTATTATTGCTTTCCCTAACCACACTCTGATATAAATATCATTAGTTCTCAAGAAAATCACGAAAACGTGTTCAACTACTTTGCTAGATAATCCTCTCTCCTATAATTTAAACAGAGTGGAGAAACAGGCGGCGAAAATTAGAATGCCTATTATTAAAATAAAACATTTTCATTATCTATAAAGCATCTTTCGAGAATGCGGTTATTTAGTATTGAATGCGTTTCTTCGCATCACACCGCCGTAGGTATGTTGGTAGATAGTAGCATATGTGTAGGGCATTCCCAAATTTCTTGACGTCCCAAGTGAAAAACAATTTCCAGATTTTGACAAATTCTAGTGGGTTGTCCACTAATGAAAGATTTAACTACAATAGTGAGTTATCGACAGAAGCACAGTAGCTTAAATTGTTCACCAAAGTGGACGCTAATTTTATTCATTCAGTAGACAGAGAACGAGTTCTAATATGTATAGTCAAATCCGTGAAATTGGTTGTAGCTAGTTCGATTGAATAGCGCGTTTCACAAATGGTCGCATACTTTCAAAACGCAGACACATTAAAAAAATTGTCCCTATTCATATTGGAAAGAAAGGCGCTTTAGTGTTTTAATCACTTCGTGTATTTCTTTTTCAAGAAATAGGCGGGAGCTTCAAATATCGTAGGTCTGGTAGAATAGAATTCTGTGATTGGTTTAACAATTATATTCCAAAACAGTGGAATTATAAATGTACATGTTTTTATACAACGTCCTGTTTCTGCTATTTAAAATAAGTTAAAGGAACGATTTATTGTATAATACTTTGGAAAATAAGAACTATTGCTCTGAGCAATTTAATCTACGAAATTGCATCTCGTCTTAATTGCGTATTTCAGAAAAGTTTTCCTTATAAGATGGCAACATTATGAATATAAGACTAGATATCAATATTTAAGGAAGTGGATTTGTTATTTCAAAATTCATTATTCTGAAGGAGTAGGGGTCAATTGCAGGTTCTATGAATATCTTTAATGTTTATTTCGTTAATTCTATCCATTAATTATTTTCTCAGTTAAAGTTAACCTTTAAGCGGTATGATACTTACAATTTGCGTTTGTAGTATGGTGGGTCATATTTGACATATGCTATTTCCACATCATCGATCTAACTAAATCTCTAGAGCATATTAGTGATAAAAAATTAGTACAAAAAAAAAGTTCATTAAATATTATAATTCCAATACAAGTTAATATTGTTTCACATATATTTTTTTGAAAATAATGAATTGGTTCTTCAAATTCATAAACTTTCAATAACAACTTTTGATCCTTATAGTAAAAATCATATATTTTTTTGAAATATATAAAAAGGTAAATAGAATTACTTTTATTGCAAAAGGTGGAACTGTTTTTTCTTACCTTACTATATAAAACTATTTGTCTCGGCAATGCAGACATTTCGTTACACTACAACTATGGTTTTTGCAAACTAGTTTTTGACATTATATACAAACAAGAGGATGTTTCTTATCATCGTTGCATATATAGATCCACGCTATATTCTGTTTTCTTTATTTAAAGCAGTCGGCTCCATCTGGGTCATTCCTAAATAAGTCTCTATGAGAAGGCGAAGATCAAGTGGGAGGCTTTGTATACTTTGGCGATATGCTAAATGACTTGTTATTAATTCTCGGCCAATTGATACAAGAAACTATCTCCAGATTGTTAAAGTGCCCTTTTGTTCTTGTTTGCTGTTAAATATTACATGGGAATTTACTCCAACCATGTTAAGTATAGTATAAAAGATGGCACAAGGTCAGTGTCTTGTGCGACTTGCAACAGTATAATTAGGGCATTTCTGGTCTAGACTATCCACAATGATATCCACGTGGTTAGCGAATTGACAATTCAATGCGTTGTCTCAAAAACTGCTAGACATTTTAGTTATTTTTTCGTTGGTATGTTCTACATGCAAGTTTATCATATCATCATCAAATAATAAATTAAAAGTAGTAATACGATACGGTTCGTTGTGCTTCTTCTACTGTAGCTGGTATATGGGACCTAATTATGTTGTGTACTCTTACTCTTCTGTTTATTGGTGGATCTTTAGCCTATTTATATCTACCCTTCTTATAAAAATACTTACTTGTTTGTGTGCTTCTGTCATCTTCTGTTTCGTTTACCAAATCTTCATTGTCTTCCTTATTTTCACCGCAAATTTCATTTTCTGCATTTTCCAAATCTGAATCATTTCCTCCAACTTCTGTGTCGATATTATGACAACTTGCATTGCTTCCTTTGTCGGAATAATCACTCATATACTCAATTTATATTAGAATTTTTTATTTCAACGTCAGTAATGGGCCGTTTAACTGCATAATTTGAACGCATCTTAAATTAAACTATTTAACACTTTTCTGGCGTTAATAGTATGATGGGCCAATTTTAACACGAATGCTGCTGCACTTCCAAAACAAGAATGTATACTGGGCTGATTATCATACCAATAGTTAGAATAGGCAATGGGAGGAAAATTAGCAGGAACGCATGAATACAGCACAAGCGCAGCTGTTTTAGATAAACAAAACTATAATGGCGTGGGTCAAATTTGACCAACTATACTACGTAAGGGTTAAACTCAAGGCATTTTATGTAATATTACATACGCTTTTCTATTTAAGTTCTGTAGTTTTCAATAGTAATTCAATACGTGACTGTGCTATGATGCAAATCTTTGCTTGATTGTGATTTTATGCCAAAATCTGGCGTAGGATAGCTGAAATCAGATATTACAGAAAATTAGAGCAATATTATGTCAGGAATGTGGAAAAGTTAGTGGAACTTTCATGCGCGAGTGACGGTCGAAATTGCATAGGTATAGATAAACCATAGTAATTTCAGTTCTAGTGATGAACTGTAATTCCCCAATATACTCAATTTTTCTACATAATCATTGTTATGGGTGTCATCCATTACTGATCCACGTCAATTTTTCTGCAAGTAGATAACATTGGGAGTGAAATAGTTTGATTAAATTCCAACAGTTTGATTCCCAATCCATAACCAATTAATTCCGCAATACACGCAAATGTAGGACTTCAAACGTATCTCACCATTATCCACGGTTACACAAAAATAATTATTTCCCGTAGTCGCAAAGGTTTTGTACATTATAAATTCCATAGTTCTTTTTACTGTTCTCGAAAACTAACACGTAATGGTAAAGCTTCGCCATTTAATAATTGACTTTTAATTAATTTAACTACAGATTCTTCGGGAAATAACCTTTTGGTTTACAAATTCATTATATAAAGTTCGATATATTTAACAAAATCTGATATCAGCTTCTATTGATAACAGTAACAAATTTAGCACATTTCTTTTCTTACAGCTTAATTTTAACTCCAATGTTAATTACCTCCCAGGGTCAATCTCATTGATTTTATCAATGCTTCATGGAAAACTATTTATTATATATTTCAAAAAATATTCTATTTAAATTATGAAAGCTTTCAACACAGTTTTAGAAGTTTTACTTGAATTTTTGATTAGTACAGAAGTCATCACTATTTCAATTTATTTTTCAATTCGGTTTTTTACTCTATGGTCATCGTTTAATGCTTTAAGATTCATTTACCTGGTACCAAATGAAAATATCAGCTTTTACAGGGAATTCTCTTTTATATCACTCTATTCTATTAAAGTGTATCCAATAATTATTTACTGTCATTTAACTTGAACTCATGTCATTTCAACTCTAATACAACTAAATCTTGTGTTATATATTTAATATGCGTCAATAAATCTTTACAGCTTATGTTAGACTTACTTGAACAGCAATTATCTGGTCTATAACTTCTTATACAAGTTACTATTCATTAAACTATGGCTTTCCTTATTTTTTGTTTAAGAGACTATCTATTGCAATTTTTGCTAAATTTATTAAGCACTAGCAGCTTTCATGTACATACAAGGTAAATCCATGAAATTTTCAGCGAACCGATTGATTTTCCTTCCTAGTGTAATTGTACGAAGTATAGTGGACCCTAAAACATCCCTTTTTGGTGCTTTGGTTATCCGTGATGAAGGTTTATCAAATCTATGAACTTATCTATGGACAAAATAGTGACGGTTGCTAGGGCGAGGTTTTATTAGACTTCTTACAATTGTGTAATTTCGAAAAAACAATAATCATGTGTATGAAGGATTTGGGGGAGGAAAGTTTGCATATGGAATATACGAGGTGCAACAATTAAGTAACGAGACTGATGTGAGAAAATTATCACTTATGTTTTTAGTCAACTTTAGTGTAATCTCCTTCAAAGTAGTTCCCTTCTGGTTGCACACCCTTACTCCAGCGTTTCTGCTACTGCTGGTAACATTTCTGGAACTCTTCTTTTGGAAGGTCCTTCAAGACCCTCGTCACGACCTTTTGGACATCTTCTGTTGATTGAAAATGATGTCGCTTGACCACCATTTTGACCCTTGGAAATAGAAAAAACTCGCACAAAGTGATATCGGTTGAATAAGGTGACTGTGGTAGTACTTAAATGGGTTTTGGGGTAAAAAATTGCTGCATAGATAGTGAAATATGGGATGGCTCATTATCGTGAAGAAGAATCCAATTATCACCAATGTTTGCGTGGACACAGTGAACTAATTTACGAAGTCTTTCTACAATTTATTTGTAGAAATATTGGTTAATTGCTAGGCCAGAAGGCACCCACTCTTTATCTCATACCCAGATTTTGAGTTATTATTTGACGAAAAGTTTCCCGATTGATGTTTAATTCCTGTGCCATCATTTTAACGGATAATCTTCGATCAGATCGTACAATTTCACAACCCTGTCTATGTTGACAACAGTCCGTGAGGGTGATGGTCGTCTACTGCGGGCTTCATCTTCAACATTCGTTCTGCCTTCACAAAACATTTTATGCCAACGAAAAGCTTGAGCTCTTGACATAACCTCATTTCTGAAAGCCTTCTGAAGCTTACCGTAAGTTGTCGTCACATTCTCACCCAATTTAACACAAAACAAAGTGCCATACCGTTGCGCAATATTTCGCGATTCCATTTCTGTAACGAGAGACAAAAACACGTGTTTCCTTATTACAGCACAACTCATGACTGAGCATCCGCGTCAATGTGCCGCTTGCAATAGAAGTAGCTTAGAGATCAAGGTCAAAGCTGGAGCGCCTGCGCAAGTTGCAGGGTTGCTACATCTTGCAAAAAAAATCGGTCGCATTACTTAATGGTCGTACCTCATATACGAGTACAACTTTATATTAAGAGGGGCGTTTACAATGGTGGATTTGGAAATATTGTTCGCTAGTTGCCCACTTGCAAAGTAGAGGGCGTAGGCATTTTCATTAGCTTGAAAAAT
>JAHWXV010045401.1:0-22019 GCA_024586415.1 Phrixothrix hirtus
CGCCCCGTGGGTCCCATTCTTTGGCCGTCATCTTGAGACAAAAATTGCAAAATCGAGTTGGTGATTTTCTATTTAAGCTGCTACTAAATCTGGGGGAAAACCAAATTCTGTCTCTCTCTAACACATGTGCTCTTATGGAGCTTTCCGATGACAAACATCGATTTTCCCCCAATCTGGGGGAATTTTACTTTGAATTTTTCGGAGTGGTCCAGAACTGTCATAGTATAACTACTGAAATACGTTTTATGAAAAGCTTAATTTCAATGCAACGATGAAAAATAATCTTTTCTGTTATGTAACCATTGTAATTTTTGGAACATTGTATCCTTAAGCTTCCATTTGGCCATATCACAAACGTATCATCGACGTATCTTAATCATTGTTTAGGTTTTAATTCTGAGCTTTTAATACCTTTACTTTCAAAATCTTCCTTAAATAGATCTAATAATATTGGAAGAAATGGTGATCCCATAGGTGCTCCATCGTTTTGCTTGTATTTTTGGTCGTTGTATGTAAAATATGCATCTATTAGACAATTTTGTATAAATTCCATTATGCTATTACCTATATTACACTTGGCACTACCCTGAGAATGAATTCATGTCATAAAGTATAGAGTATAAAGCTAAAGCATCTGCATCCTATTTTGTCGACTGTAGACTATATGCAATCAAATTTTGGGGTTTCGAGCCGAAACAGATAAAACTTAATTACATTAAGACATAAAAAGGTGTTTGGTTACTTAAAAATAAAATAAAAACTACGTGAAGCATTCAAAAGTTTAGAACCCAACAAAATAGTACACATTCTATCTACCCTGTATACATACGCGTATGTGTGTATGTATATATATATATATTCAGGGTTTTTGATATGGAACATTATTAATAGTAACAAATTTTATCCCAGTGTCTGACAAAATTACGTACGTTTATTCAAGCCTTATTCATGTTTTAGGCCATTGCAATTCATTGTAATTGTATTTGAAATTTATAAAAGAAACGCACTTCTGATTATTGGTAGATTTTGTTGTATACTTTTTTAAAGTTTTATCATCCAGTTTTTCTATGTTTTGGTGGAAGTAAAGTTTATCAAAAAGCGGTAAAACTTAGTTATTATGACCGCTTGCACGGGAAAATATGATTTATTTTAGACAATTAATTTGCTTTTTTTTCACTATTGTGAATGTAAAACCACATATCCCCTTGGAATACTTTTTTGTATGGGCTTTGTGTAAAAGTTTGAGAAAAATAGAAGAACAAATTACATAGATTTCAACTCTATGAACATAATTTTAAATTAGGTATTTATTACTGATTTTTCTCAAATGTTTACAAAATCTACAAATATTATCTCAAAAGGACTTATCTTTGTCTCTTTCAAAAAGATTTTTATTTCGGAAATATTGAAAAGTAAATTAAATGCATTTTGACTGGTTGTTCAACCTTATAGATTTTATTAGCGACTGCGCACTTTTCTAATCATTGAACAGTGTGTGCTATAATTAGTATACCCCTGATTTTTCAACATTTTGATCATTCACTTCAAATGTAGGATTCAAACTTTTTTAATTTATTACATATTGAAGTTCAAATCACATTTCTAAAGAATTTTAAAACCTTTAGACAACATTATACGTATCTGAACTCATTTACTATTTAAAACATGTTAATATGTGCTTTTATGCCAATACGTAATCACATAAATCACAATTTATTCTTAATTTTGCTTTAAATAAGAATATTCTGTTTATAAGTCATATCTATTTTATGCTTTTAATACAACTTCCCAATTTAATTTTAAATAAAAATTTCACGTCATAATTGGTGGTATTATCTATTATCAATAGTAAGTAAATCACAGTGTGCAATTCGATACGTCTTTTAGTTGGTTATGTCGGAACTACACTCAAGGTTTTTTCTTCAATATCTGTAAGCGATTCTGTGACAATGGTAGCAGAACACACAAAATGTTATCGTATACAACGATTTTGAAAAAAGGGCTTAATGGAATTTAACAATCTTAAAAATGTATCTCTTTTATTAGATAGAGCAATCCATTTCATTTCTACAACTATTAGAAAACAACCATGTTTTATTTGATTTTTCGATTTTACGTGTTAATCAGCATAAATAACTATAATACTTATACTTGTCTAACCCTAGACGTTATTCAGTTATTGTCACATTGTAACACCAATTAAAATATTCTAAAATTCAAAAGTCGATTAGATAAATGGATTGCCCTATATCCTCAAACGATATCAGCTTTCCCTAAACCTAAAATGAGCAGTTTTTGCGTATTTTGCATCTTTCTAATATTTTTATATCTTGAATTTGTTGCCATGGTTACTTTATGTTTATAGTTAAAAAAATGTAATAATTGGAAACCAAACGTGGTGTGGATTATATGGGATATTACTTAAAAGAATTAAATTATAATGCATTTGATAATATTTAGTACAATAATTCTTAGCAACTTCTAAAATAGGGCTGAATTTAAGCTGATGTTTTACTTTAATTTGAAATAGAAGGCATTGGAAAAGAATTTGCCCCCTTTTATTTCAATACACGTTCAAAGGTTTTTCTTTCTTGCTGAATAATACACTTTGCAGGCGCGTCTGGAATGATCTTTGATCTTTGAACATTTTAAAACATTATTGGTGTCACGTTTCTATAAGCGTTTATAATTCTGTTCTTCGTATTTTATGGTGTTGTTGGCAGAATATTGTAGACTCAAGATTTGACATGTCTCCGTAAAAAGGAGTTCAAACAAGTCAAATCTAGGGATCTTGCTGGCGAGATTTGTTGTTCTCCTCTTCCCATTCATCATTGATGGAGTTCAACATTTAGTGTTTCCCAAAGTTATAAGTTGCATATCCTTGTGCTCCATTTAATTGAAAGACATCCTTCTTCTAGTTCCGAGTAGGTCATTCAAAAGATCCCTAAACTGTTCTAGAAGGAACATTTGGTAGATCCTGCCATTTCAGTGGTCATTGAAATAATATGATCCAATAACTTGTTTCCCTACGATACCATCAAAAACGTTTATTGACCACGGATTTTGGTGTTTAATTATCTCAACTTGATGTAGATTTTCTGTCTTAATAGTGTACAACTTACATTTCGTTTACGATGTTAATTTTCTCGGACTATAGAATAGACTCTTCAGGATGGGTTTTAAACAGCAAAAATAATCATCAAGCGGTGGATGCACTATAGATATGTTAAATTAATTAAAAGATTAATATGTTTGATAATTACTTGAACAATACGGCTATAATTACGTAACTTTCAAAAGATACCTAACATAAACTCAATTAAACAATATAATTTAACAATAACTTCCGTACAGAGAATTAACAATTTAGGTAATTATTTCATTTAAATATTGAGTTCAAAGATAGAACGAATATGTGACAATAATTATTGATTGACATTAAAGGAAAAATTTGAATAACTAAAATAAGGATTTTAAGTTACCAGATTCAAAGTTTTTGAAATGATAAACAGCTAAGATACGGTAAATTAATTGAGGTTCTGAAATCTATGCTTCCCGTTCTTATGAAGGTTCCTAAAACATTCTCAAAAGTTTCCTTTTTTGGATGTCAGTTTTGAGAAAATCTTTGTGCGTATACAGCAGATACTAAAAACAAATTTTGCAGGTACTCTCCTATTACAAGAAACATAACTTTCCTTTCTTCAAGAGTGTACGAATTCATATTATCAAAATAGAAAGTACTATATAAAATGTCAAAATAGAAGATTAGGAACGCAGACATTAAGACATGAACTGATGAGAATTATTACAAATAATAAAACTCACATTTAGAGCTTAAACTGGGATATAGATTTAAAGTATAAACATGCAGCAACCATAGCAACAAATTCCAAGTATGAAAATATTAGAAAATGTGCATGAATTATTCATTTTAGGTATAGGGAAACCTATACTATTTGAAAGAGCAAAATATCTGCATCTACTGACATAAAAAAATATGGGACGGTCTATTTAAAATAAAGCAATTATTGATCTTGGAATTTTGTAATATTCAACATAAAATTGTGAATTAGTGTTAAAAAAGAAATCGCAATTTTAAGCAGTTTCCAAGATAGGACTTTCAGCGCCTGAAAAAGTGTGTTCAGCAAGGAATGAGAACTTTTGAACACGTATTAAAATAAAAGTATGCAAATTCTTTTCCAATGCCTTTTATTTAAAAATGAAATAAAAAATTAGCCTAAATTCAGTTCTATTTTGGAAGTTGCTCAGAATTATTTTATTAAATATTACCAAATGCATAATAACTTAATCCTTTTAAGCGATATTCTATCTAATTATAGAATACAGTACGATTTATTTTCAACTACTAAATTCATTTTTAACTATAAAATAACAAAATAGCAAAATCAAAGTACGAAAATGTTACAAAACCGCAAAATTCCCAAAAACTATTCACTTTAGGTATTGAGAAAGCTGATACTGTTTGAAAATATGGGGCAGAAGTAATCGACCTTTAAGTTTTGAAATATTCAACATAAAATTGTGAATTATTGTTAAAAAAAATTGCAGTTTTAAGCAATTAAAAAGATAGAATTGACTCTTCGCTATCTACTAACTTATTTAGATGCTAAAAATACGAATTCGTCACAAAGATATAACTGTTTTAGTGTCACTACAACTTTAAAATTTTCAAAAACTTCAAAATAACTGAAGAACGGCTAGATTTAAGCATGTAAAAGTACTATAGTTATTTATGCTGATTAATACGTAAAATCCAAAAAGTAAATAAAATATGAGGTATTCTATTGGATAAAATACTATTGTAGTCAACCATGCGTTTATGTGACAAGCTGTATACTTGGAAATATTTTTATGTTGTAGTCTTTAGTAAGAGTTAAAGTTTTGCTTAAAATTATTCTTTTGCTAAAGTTAATGATTTAGCCAGTATTTTCCGCTAAGGGCTTAGTGGAACACCCTGTATTATGTATATTATGTGTATATTAAAAGAAAATAAAATGAAATAGCAGATATACCTTATACTAAAATAATCAAAAGTCATTTTTTGATATTTCATTCAGATATTTACTTTATAATGTTAAATAATTCCGATAATCTTTGGAAATGATAACTCTGTGTATGCTGAAACGTCTAATTTACAAAATTATAGTAGATCAAATTAATTAAATTAATTCCTCACATCAGAAAGGATAATAAATATTAAGCAATAAAGTAAAGGTCAAAGAAAACACAGAATCAGTATTGTCATAAATGAAATAGCTGCTTACCTATAGTTCTAAACGTTAAATAAAAATTTAGATAAATGATTGTAACTTCGATAATATATAACGTTTCCTTCTAGATACTTACATACGAAAGCTTGAGTTGTACTGTAGTAAATATTTCTGAATAAAACAAGCAATTAACTAATAAATTAATAATTAAAGGGAATTTTTAATATCATTAGTTTATGTTATTTTAATGAAGCTATATTGTCAAATACGAGGAAAGTTTTAGTTGCTATAGCTCTGTATTTAAACAAAAATAATAAAATCAGGTTATAAAAGGTACACGTACATAGTTGTATTCTGCTAAAACAAACAAATTTCATTAACCGGATGGCAAAACGTATAAGTGGTATATTTAATGTTATCAGTTTCAACAGATGATATTTATTTAATTCAAATTTACCGTACTGTGTTTGTTAATATTTATATAACAATATTATCACAAATCTTAATGTTAACTTTTATCAAAATACCCTTTCTATATTACTAAATACAATAATTGACGATTTATTGTATTAAAATGGGGACGAACATTTATCAATAATAGCACTATAATGTACAAAACATTGGAAAAACTTCTAAATATATTCGACATCTAAATCCAAATAACTAACATTAGTTTAAAAATATTGGGATTGGTACCGTTCGTGTATTTACACATACTAGGTTAAATTACATGATATGTCGTATTCTAGTTACGCTCTTGTTAATTTTTGGTGCACCGTTTATTTCAATCAGTACTTATAGTTTTCCGATATGGATCAAGCATTGAAAATATTCCACTAATCCAACTTAACTATATTAGGAATTAACACGGTAATTTAGAGGATAACAACTAATTATTTGATATAAAATATGAATGATAGACCAGTTGATCATACATAGTGTGTTTGTTCTCAATGTGTGTTGTAAGACCGCTTATAATTTTAACTTAATGTGGACGTTACTCTAATGAAATATTTAGAAACACGTTTTAATTATAGTTAGTTTCTTTTAATTCAAAAGCATTGCAAATTATTATATATTTGAAAATTTTGTGTCTTTAAATCATTAAAAACAATATTACCTAAAACGTTTAAAAATATATAATATACTTCAGTTTACTTTACCTTCATGATAAGATTGATTACAGTTTAGTTAGAACGTAATTAAATTATTTCAAGCAATATTCTTTGTTCGTAGTTTAAAACTAATAACTTCATGCAAAAAGTTCCCCAATAACACACAACATCTACGTAGAAGGTCTTTGAAGCAAGCTGTGATCAGTGATGGAATATTAATATTTAATAGTGTATTTATCGTTGATTTATGCGCTTGTTTAATAATCTATTTTTAACGTATGTTAGCAAAGTCGTTCATTACGATGAAAAGCTTCTTCTTCAAGTTGTAAGTTCTATTGCTGAACAGCAGTGCAGTCATCCTAAATGTTCAGATTAATATCATGTGTCGCTCTATAACAGTTACCTGTTGAAATTTTTGAGAATAAGTTCCGAGGTGTTGATAATGGAAGCAGTGTAAAGATCATTTTATATTTATTTTGATGATGAATCAAAGTGCATTGATTTATTCAGCTACATTTTGAAGAATAAATAAGGTCTGACTTATTCACCGAGGAATGGTATCTCATTTTAGGCTTCTGCCACAATAGTACGATTCACGTAATTAAACAGGGTATTGGCCACTTCGAAACTAGTTCAGTAGTAAAATCTCTAACGGTTGTGCTCTTTGTACTTCAGTATATAACGAGCGGAAAGACGTTTTGCGACCCCAAAAGGGTGCAACGGCGTTATTTCCTGCATTATCAAGATTGCACCGGTAGCCAGTTAGCTATTAAATCAAATAGAGCTATGTTCAGGATGTTTTATAGTTGTTACAATTGGTGAAAGTCGTAATCAAGGGCGCCACTTTGTTAAAAGGCGTCAGGTTCTATGTTAGAGAAAAGTCAAGAACAAAGGCTCCTTCTTCAAAACTTATAATTCGGAACAACAACGGTATACTTACTACGCAGGTTTATACTTCGATCAGGTCAATCTAGACTTACAAATTAAGATATTTTGTTTACTTAATTCTAGCAATTCCCTGAAAGAAAGAATGGTTACTAATTCTAAGGATTTTTATAATTACGAAATAATAAAGTCTGCACTCAATAAATCACTGTATAATAAAAAGGTGAAATATAGTTAAGTAAAATGCACTAAAAACAAAAACAAAATAAAAGAACAATTGGTTAACTATAACTAAAGTAGGGAGCCCTGGGTTTCTACGTTTATAATTACTTCTAAATTAGATAATACATTCGGCCTTTGAATGATGGCTTTATTTAATATAGTCAAATAAACTTAGTAAAACTCAGTATACTATTTACAAAAGTTATTTCAATTGTATTTTGTCTATAACTTAATCGAACAAATCGTTACAGCAGAGTATATAAAAAAAGGGGGTTGAGGTTTTGAAGAGATGCTTTGAAGATTACGTCACGGTAATATTAAGGTAGAGAGATGCCAATTACTTTATGTTTTAGAATTCTGCAACTTCCCGACGGAAGTTGAAAACCATGCTGCCTAGGGCTTCAATTATATCGTACTTATGTGTACGGCACCATCAGATTCTAAACCCTTCTATAGGAATCGGACGTGGATTAATGACACTGGCCCAAATATAATCCGCCTTTGGGCAAAAATAGATGAGTTTCCAATAATTCGGCCTTCTTTTACCTAACTCTTATTTAAATTTAACCTTGACGAACACTAAAGAAAGCTTCCTGCTGTTGCACCACTCTAGCCTCAATTTGGTGTATTCGCGTCTCTTACAACGGAAGGCGAGTAAGAGGCGTTATTGGCACTATTTTTAAAACGGTTGAAGCTTGCTTACAAATTTTGTTGACGTAATAATTTTTAAAATCTCTAAATGTTTCAATTAGATTTCGTTTTGTACCAAAGGATTTGTTTTAAATTATTATTTTACTTGAACCAGTTATAATTTTAGATATATAACTTTTATTGCCATTATTATTAAAATATCAACGCGATATTTCCCAATATGTTCAAAAATTAATTCTGATTTTACATACAGGGTGCCTCTAAATGCTTTTTAATATTAGTTTTTGTTAATCCTCTAATACGAGTATACAATTTATGTACCATTATAACTACAATTTTTTTAGAAAAGACTTGATGATAATTTGAGCCAAAAAGATTTTTAATAAAACTAGGACCTTAAATTTAGAAAAACCCAATTTTGATTCGAAAAGCGTGAAAGCCAAATAAAGGTACTGGTAGCTTGGATTTGGTAAAGTACGGATACATCAGCAATTGTGACGGAATTAGGGAGTAACATATAGACGGTGATTGATTTAAGGGCTAGATCCTAATCGTTGTAATAGATAGTGCTTCCTGCAATTAAAGAAAATAAAGTAAAAGAGGCTTACTGCCATGCTTCATTTCTTGAATTGATTTATTGATGCAAGCTAATGAGTCGGTTATAACCCTACGGTTAGACACTACTTGCTAAAAGCCGTTGTTATCTATGCAGTTGTAAATATTCGTAATTCTTTCAAAGAATTTATATAGAATAATTTTGTTTATAAGAAAATTCAGCTCATCAAATCAAGCTTCCTTCACTACATTCTTTATTAATTAAATATTACATTAAATTGTGATCTCAAACATATTCGAAATTTAAACTACATCCTTACCAAAAACAATTGACTTTCTTAGCATGCTTTAATTACTAAATTTTGATGAAGGCATCGCTAATTAAAAAAACCGGTTCGCTCTATTCTGCAAAAGTTTGTCTACGTTATTTCAGGATTTACTTGCATGATTAGATAACATAAACAAACGTCCGTACAATACAACAGACGTAGGAAAGCTGCGTGGCGTGATATGCTACCCGCACTCCTCTCCTGCAACACACTTTCCCGCCATAATTACAATTACAGAAAACAAAAGAAAATGCACACTTGGGATCGACAATTCTGTAACATTTGAAACTAAACTTTTACAAACAACTAAACCTAGTAAATCCGTAGAAAATAACTTGTGAATTTGATCTAAATCATTTAAATTAGTTCCACTTATTATAAAATTACTTTACGATATAAGAATACTTAAACTTGTAACATGTACTTAAATTTCTTTAGCGTTGATGCAAGGTTCATGCTACACTTCCGCGCCAGTATGAACGAATTCCTAACGAAACAAAACGATAATATGCACTTCTTACGGTGCTAAAGCAATACTATAAAACTTGATGGGTTGTACGACTAGCCAAGGAGTAGGTTCGCTTTCACAATCAATATCCTTTACGAAGTTCAATACACCCACATCGTTAATCAACAATAAATCTGTTGAAATTCGAAAGGGTTGCAATTCATCTGATGATTAACTTTTGAAAATTATTCGAAACATAGATTTACAATTGGGGCTTTCTCAATATAACAGATACTTACGGCATAGTTCTTTAGCTATGCCATTTAAATTAAATTGTAATCGTTGAAAATTCAGATCATATAAACATATTGCCTTTTGTGATAAATAAATTTAATTTGAAAGCTAGTATAATAAATAAAATAGACTTATAAATTAACTATTGATATAATAGATCCACATAAATTTGTTTGCGTGCAAGATAATTAATCGTTTGCATTTAAGTAACAAACTTGCTTATAATTCTAAACAAGAGCACAACTATTGGTTATAATAATTATAACAAACTTTGTGAACTAAAGCCACTTTTTTACGTAATTTTCAACAATTTCACTTTTATTAGGTAAATTACTAATTTTTATTGACAAAATCTACTTCTGAGAATTTTAGCGACATTCAGTTTAAAAATAATTAACAATTAATGCTAAGAGTTATAAAAATGGTTGATAGTAACTCAAACCTTAACAATGCAATAAGTGCTAAGTGGAAGGATATCTTACTATATAAATCGACAGTAGAATATTGAAGACAAATTCACTATTAAAATTTGGTTCACACCGGCGAAGGATGTAACCAAAGATAAATACCACAAACAAAAGTACATTAATATTTTATGAAATAGTAAAATATGGCCATTATACCGTTAAAATTATCAACAGCTGGAAATTCACGATCAAAAATGACGCGAAGTATTTTTGTAAAAGCAACACATATTCTGACTATTAAGGTTTAAAGTGAACTGCCATCCCATTCAGCTATATTACCTACAACTTAAAGAAAAGGTTTTGTATGCCAATAACTTGCCTTCTTAATATACGCTAAAAAAAACAGAAAAGATTACCTTAAAAATATTTAAATAAATGGGAAATAATACTTAGAAGTAACCTAATTTTGATAAATTTCAGTCCAATTTGCTTGAAGGCGTTATTCGGAGATATTATGTTTAAATAAAAAATTCTTCTAAATTCCGTAATCGATTTTAAATCACCGATAAGCAACATCTCCTGGAGCCATTTAAATATTTCTAATTAAAATGTAACCATTTTTATGATGAAAGTGAATTAAATTGAAATATATTGTAGCAATATTCTGGAAAATACGAATTTTAATAAATATACAGACCAAAGTTTCAAATACTAATTCAATTGCGTGACATTTACTATCATGAACATCAAAGCCGTTTGACAGTTATGATCCCTTCAAGGAATTATAAATTAACAAAGTTCACTGGAAAGTTTTAGGTTTAAGCAAAGGTATTTTTTTCTATTCCATTTTGTTTATAAAGTATTGTATAACTATAAAACCTGTAATTTAGTTTGAGTGTATATTCACCGACGCAATCTTTTTAACAATTTCCCAAAGGTAAAAACTTATAAATAAGTATTTAATCAGATGTAGTAAAGGAAATTATTCCAAGGAGAAATGAAAGAAATTATAATCCGAGAAAACAATAAGCTGCGATAGAAAAGATTACAAACACGATAGCATTAACAGTTATCTGTTGTATCATTTACAAATTATTTCAAAATTTATTAATAATGCAGAATGAGAAAAGATATTTATCTAACCTATTATAACGAATAAATTAGATGATACGCTAAACATATATAACTGAAAATTAGTTGTTACGGCAGACATAACGAAAGATTTTAATAAAATTAGAAGATTAGAGAGATTTAGGTCACTAACTTGATAGGGATTGAAGTGGATCGACCAATAAAGCAAAATAAGTCCGTTAAACACCGGTTCCCTTATGGCCGTTGAAATGCTGGAAAATTGATGTAGAGCTAGGGCCCCTAAGCACAATTTATTTTGAAGAATTATAAACTGATGATTAATGTGATATATGTGAGAAAAACCAAGAAACGCGCCAAACAAGAAATGCTTGAGGTGTATTATTATTACAGAATTTATGGATGTAGGTGTCAAATACAAATTGGAAATTAAAATAAATGAGAAGGAGTTGTTCGTAAGGATACTATTCGGAGTTGAGTTTAATAAATTTAAAATGTATGGTTAGTTGTCTAGGTGAAAACTGAAATTTTTAAAAAAATTGTAATAAATAATCTGCAAAGCAAACTAAATGCACCGTGAAGAAATATGTTGTAGCATATATGTGTTAATAGTTATCTGTAGATAATAGAACAGAAAGGCATTGCAAAATATTAATTTAATTAATTTGATGGATACTGTGAAAATTAGCGAGAAAGATTTAAAGCAGAAGTTTGCCAGGAGAACGAGTAAAAAAAATTAAAAATATAAATATACAAAAATTCTGTTTTTGTGCTATGCTCTTCGTAAAAGACGATTTCAAATTTGAATTTTTTAAATAAAACTGTAAATTTGCATTGACATAATATAAACTTATAATTCTGTAATATTATGTTTTAATGAGCCGGAATATATTGAAAATTTCGTTGTTTTAAATATTATGTAAAGGATGTATCAAATGAAAACCTTAAAGTAAAATAAAATTCCGAACAGTTCTATAATTGATTTGGTATGTGGCAGTAGTGTTTCCTGAGTTTCACTAAAAGGTTGGCAGGTGGCAAAGTGATGCTACAAGACAGAAGAAGACAGCTGCTTCACTAACAAGGTCGCTGCCCCACTATCAACATTCACCGCGTTAGAGCAGAGATCTTTGAAGCGCAGTGAACGTGCGAAATTGTGTCTGCAAGATGGGTGCTACGTCAGTTAACTGCTGAATTCAAAGACCGTCGCGTCGATATCTATGAAGAGCCTTTGCGTCGTTTCCACATCGAAGGCCATGTATTTCTGGAAAAAAATTGTTACGCGAGATGAGATCTGGCTTTACTATCACCAACCAGAAGCGAAAATATCAAGCAAGGAATGACGCCATAGTTCATCTCCGAAACCAAAACCTTCCGCACTCAATCTTCAACGGAAGAACTCGCGGTCATTCTGTCCTAAAATGCTAAGCGAGTAACTTTGGAATATTCCTTGGAAAGGAGAGCCACTGCAATCACTACTTCTTATTCAAAGTTGCTTAAAAATCAACTTCACTCTGCAATCAGAAGTAAACGATGAGTACTTTTGACTTCAGGTGTATTGTTACAGCATGATAACGCTCGACCGCATACCGCCCATTTGATAGTTCAGCCTATCCAGCATATCGAATTTGAATGTCTCATACATCCACTTTATTCATCAGATCTTGCTCCTAGTAACTTCTATATGTTACGGCCGCTCAAACAAGCTCTGGGAGGCAAGCACTGAAGAAGTTGAAACCGCGATGCATGAATGGTAATAGTCACTACCAAAAGAATTTTTTAAACGTGGCATCCATGCACTTTCAAAGCGGTAAACTACATGCATTTAACGTCAGGAAGACTTCCTCGAGAGATAATATGTATGCTTTCTTTTAAATTATTACGATATAAAATGTATAGCATTTTTCAAGTTTTCGTTTGATACACCCTCGTAGAATACCCTATCGATAACTATTTTGTTAAACGTATGTAACTATGTTAAATTCTATTCTATAAACATTCTAATGAAGGTAGTTGATTAGTCAATGTGTTAGGAAACCTAGAGTTGATTGTAATTAAACATAAGGGATGAAGTGCGAGTTGTGGGTTTTCTGAAAATATTAAATGTAATTGTCTTTCTGTTGTTGATAGTTAATAAGTCTAAGAAGTATGCTTTATTGTCCTTTATTATTTAGTTCATATGTTGCTGCCTTGTTTTTCATTTTTATCAGGAAAACGATGTACTTTTAGAGCATAAATTCCCATTCCTGGTGTGGGTTAATGCCAGAAATGATGCTTATGTGCGACGTAGCTAACAGGTCGACCAGAGCGTTTTTTAGACTTTCTGTCACGACAGAAATACATAATATATTGTGTAAAAGGAAGGTAGACCTGAAAGAAACCGATTACCTTATATTACATAAAAAAATTATAGTCACTGAAAGATACTGTATTTCTCGAAAATTTGAAAGTTCACTGGCTTATACATCTAAACAACAGCTTCATTGGTAGCCTCCAAAGCATAAATGGAAAATCTTAATCTCATGGCAGTTCCTTCTGCTAGAACAGGTGAATATGAAAAATCGTTGCCAAGCGCCTTGACACGCTAATAATAAAACATTGCCAGTTAAAGCTTATACTTATAGCACAAACATCAAAGACAACAACGCAACAGCTGACCATCTTGCAAATACATCAAATAACGCCGTTGGGGGTTGAGTCTTCTTTATACGTATCAAGGAATAGTAAAAATAAAACCCTAGATTCGCCTAGGTAACTCCTTGTCCTTTAATTAATGAAAATGAAAGCACACCAACAATTAATTTTAATCTTCAGGCACACTTAGCTAGCATACAGCCACAAGATGTTCTCCAAAAACTATTCCATCCACGATAACCGTTTATTTTTAATAAAATTTAAACCTGCAATCGATTTCGGCGCTAGAGCCCAGTTTTTATATAGATTTTTCCAGCATTGCACCAGCCACAAGGGAACTAGTGTTTAACGGACTTATTTTAATTTATTAATCGCTCCATTTCAATTCCTATCAAATTAGTGACCTAAATCTCCCTAATCTTCTAAATTCATTAAATTTTGTTGTTATGACCGCTGTAACAACTAATTTACAGTTATGCATCTTTAGCGCCTGCTATAGGGCAGCGCATCGTCTAATTTATTCGTTTTAGTAGGTTAAATAAATATCTTTTCTCATTATGTATTAATATTAATAAACTCTGAAACAATTTTGAAATGACACCAAATATCCGATAACTGTTAATTCTGTCGTGTTTGTAATCTGTTCTGTCGCAGCTTATTGTTATCTCGAATTATAGTTTCTTTGATTACTACTTGGAATAATTTCCTTTACTACATGGAATTAAATACTTGTTTGTAGGTTTTTACTTTTGGGGAATTTTTAAAAATATTGCGTCGGTGAATGTACAATCAAAGTTAAATGGTACCATTATTCTAGTTTAATAAATCGGAAGCTATTGAGATTTGGATCCATGTTTATAAAGATTTTCTATGATATATTCGGAGCTCCTATCACATAGTGAAATCCATTGCATTTTTTTCTTTGACACTCTGTAAATAGTATAGACAAACTTTTTAATTTTATTTCATTGTGAGGTAGTGGAACCGTACTTTAACTATTGAGATATTGTATTTAATGAAGATGTTCCCGTGCTCACCGATTTATTTTTTAAGCAATAATTATACAGTTTGTTTGCTAGTTTCTATGAGCACTAATTGTCGTGGGAAATCTTTTTAAATAATTGCTTGTATTCAATAAGTGTCGTTTAATTCTTTAAATTCACACTTTTCATTTCCTTCATCCATAACAACATATTTGAAATTACTGCTTAGTCAGTAAGAAATTTGATTTCGTTTTTTATATTGGAAGAAAACTGGTTAATTGATTGAAACGCATTATTTATATTCACTAAACTACAACTATTTATTTACACGTATTCACTTATTTATTTTTCAGTGCATTAATAATAAACAATAATAAACGTTTATAATTCTATTTATTGAAAACAGCTATTTATCAAGACAAGATTTTAAAAAAAACTAAAACTAAAGGCATTGAAACCCTATTTGTATAGAAGAAAGAAGTCTAGGACATTCTACATTAATAAAGAATAAAATTAGTTAAAATGTTGGTGTAGTAAATTCTAAGGTCATAATTCATTGCTGTAAGCTTGAATTTATTTAGTTATCAGTTACAGTAGTGAGTCATTCATGATTACATCATTTGGTTTAGTTATATGGAACCTTCTGGAATGTTGTATGGAATTCTTATTGTTTCTAATTTTGTTACAATATTTATTTATTACATTATTTTTATTACATACCTATCCCTATTTGCATATTCCACAATATTTTTCATTCTGAATTTAGTTTATCTACACGTTCTTTGATATAGTCCTCTAGAAGCATTTCGGCTATTTACTATTAGACAAGTAACAATATAATTAAAATTTGATTAAATCGAATCAAAATAACTTACATATAAAGAACATTTAATTTTAATACCTGTATACTATTTGACACTGCTATCCATTACACCCTCACCATTATCACATTACAAATTTAGTGAAATATACAGGGTGGCACAGGAGACGTATAGCAGGCTATATGAAAGTATATTATATCGAAAATGTTTCATGACTATAATAACTATCTAAACAAATTATTTCAATCAACAAATTATCCACATACGAGTACATTAAACGAAATTGGAAAATAAAGACTATAGGTAAAACTTCAACTATTAATCACACTAAATCGCTTACGTACCTATATAATACATTGATAATATATATCATTAATCTATTTCAAAAATCTAAAAGTACTACGCATCATAAATTATTAAAACAAGTGATAATCAATTAAAATTTAAATTAAATAAATAATCAATTAAATCGACCATGATCGGAGCTTAGTTCCTAAACTAAATATAGTGACGAGATGGTACTCAGTTAAGATTTTAAATGAATTCATTACCATTTATTAACACAATTTGACTAAACGCAATTATTAAATTGGATAAAAGTGTGCTCGTTTTAACTAAATAAATTCTCGCGGCAATTAAAAATGAACATTCACCTAAAAACAATTCAATGGTATAAACTATCAAAATTAAAAGTTTCAGTAATGTTTGGCAATTAATTTGATTACAGAAACTATTACGCCAAAGTATTTACGGCTAATGTAAATAAATAGCAAAATATTAAACGATATAAAAATAGGACGAAAATCTCTACACAAGTGGCATTAATAGGAATTAAATCTAAATGTGTGCTTAAAAGTTACTTTAGTTTAACTGACCTAGTTGGACGGAATTATAGTACAAAAGAATGATTGCATCTTCTGTCGTGATGAAATTTATAAAGGTTTTGTTTCCCGATTCTTCAGAATTAAAAGTTCAATCTACGTATAAACAATTATTTCTATTTCTCTTATGGATTGTGAAAAATAAATTTATAAATGAATCAAAGTAACGAAGATTAAAAGAACTATTCCATTGTATGTGTACTGCCTATTTCTTTCTAAGTGTGGAAAAATATTGAACTACAATAAATTTTTAAACATAGAGGTCGCTGCTTTAATTTCGGGTTAAAAGAAATCGAACATATTTAGAATTACAAAAATTGCTTTATTGCTTTCCAAAATATTCCCTTTACATTCTATACATTCCTTCATCCGACTAAACTAATTGTTATAACAATTTTTCTACTCAGAAGTCATCGCGCCCAAAATTACATTCTTGAACGCTTCAACCGCGTCGTCTGGAATTGAAAATTGTTGACTACACACGATATTTGAGTTTGGAAACGTAAAACAGTCATTTGGACTTAAATCGGAACTATAAGGAGGATGAAACATTAATTCCACTTTGTTTATGGCTGTTTTTGATATCGTTGGCCAACCTTCACGAACTTCATCACTAAGGTTATTGCGGCCGAATTTAAATTCTTGATCCACCGAAAAACAGTTATTTTTGATGGTGCTTCGTCACCAAAAGAGTTTTTAGGTTAGCGATATACTCACTCCTCTTTACTTTTTTCAATCGACAATAAAACAAAATCATTGCTCAAATATGTTGACGACTTAAATGCACGTTTTTCACCGTTTCGTTTACTTTAAAATTATTCTCTGATGCAACGGTTCTATTAACATACCTTTTGTCACAGTTGAGATATTAAAGTTTAAAAATTTGGTATGCACATTGTCTTGAGAATTATAGTATTGTCACATCCGGAAATTTAAGCAGCATCCCTGCTTATAGAATTTTAAAAGTCCGGTTTATTATTGAGAACGAATATAATCTAAACTAATGTTTCTAATAATTGTTAGGTTTGCTTTTTCTGGAAATCCTATATGGGTATTTTTTCTATTTAAACTCGTAGCTTATAATTTTACATCCTCATAGCTCACCGTATTTTATTTTCAATTACTTAATTTTTACGTAGCCTACAGAGAAACAAGTATGACCTCATTCTTTATTAAAAATATAGCTCACCTTAAGGAAACACTTTTATGTACGGTGTGTATTTCGCATACTTTAATCGTCAGAAAGTGGATTGACCATTATCTGATTACCTCCATGTCATAAGCTGACCAGCTCTGAAAAAGACGATCAATCCTTAACGACATAGGTCAGTATCTGAATTTAAATTATCCCCTTTCCTGGAATTTGACCTTCAAAATTGTCCGAATGAGTACAAACTCATCTTTAGATGTTTATCCGCAATTTTTATTAAGAATGATTTTAGTGTTGAAGACTAAACATTTTATTTAGTTATATTCTTAGTCTAGGTTTGATTTTGTTACTAGTGAAACAATCACTAAAATTTTGTAAATTAAATTGTGTATTAATTATGTACATCATAAAAAAATGATAATTTGAATTAGTACTAAAATCTTGCTAGAATTTTACAGTATTGTGTGTTACTTTGTTAAATTTTAATTATTAATAATGTTTTGATATTGAATTTAATTCTAAACTATATTGCTTTAGATTCATTGCCATTAATTTCACAATCATTTTGGGTGTCTCAGATTGTTTTAAACAACCTATATCTCCTTAATTAAGGAAGATTTTAAATTCTGTCAAACGCTATTATATTTGTTCAACGAATAATTTAATTAGGCGTTTCACTAAAGTTAATCACAATCAATCGCTTTAAGGGTTACTCCCACTCCTAAAGTTATTAATTACATCTTATATATTTTTTCCATTCCTCCAATGCAGTCTTAAGTTCTGTATACACCAGTTTCACAAAATTAAAAATCTGTCAGTAAACAACCGAGATATAACAATTGCTTTATTAAATTAAGATGGCCATGTCAGTAATAAGAATAAATTCAGGTGTAGTGGCAAAATGTCAAAACAATTGTCAGCCTCTCGCTATCTCATCGGTTTTGTGTACTAAAGCATAATTTAAATATTCTTTAAAATTCTAGCATTATTTACCCTCGATCACTAAGTTCATATGGTTTTAATTTCTGGAGAGAGTCAGAATAATTGGCGAAAAGGTTTCAGTTATATTAACCTTTTAACTCCGGTAATAAATTTTTCTTCATATTATTTTTAAATGTTTATAAGCATACTCATTTAGATATAAATTAACTAAAAGGTATTAAAATTGAGAGAAATTATGGTTTGTTTATTAATTATGGAGGGTGAACATACGATCACGCTAGGCTCTTACATGAGCAAAACACGAATACTTGCATTAACCATTAACCGCAAAATAATACAATATAATTGGAAATACTATTTAGTATTCCTTAATACTACACATTACTTATATAAAGATGTTATTTCGTATGAAATGTTACAAAACAATCTATACACAATCCTACTTCACATCTTATACATTGCGTTCTCACTGCTTTTGTGCACAAAGGGGCTGCACATCGACGTCTATTGCACGATGATACCAAATGTTCTTTTCAATCCAATCGTATATCATCACTAACTCTTGCCGAAATACCGCTAAATTTTGAAATTAATTGGTTTCCAGGCGCGGAAGCCATGCTTTTGAAAGTTTGTAAATATGTAGTCACTATTGAACGCCGAAATTGTAATTGAGAAATACCTTGACCAGACTTTTTCATCAAAATCCAACCATTATGCATAATAACATCTAAAATTCAAGTGAATAGAGGTCAATACCATTTTTTGCTTCTAATACCAATTCGATAATGTGATATATTTTCGTCCATTCTATCGGTACCTCCCACGAATTTGTTATAATTAGCTATCAAGGACGGTTGGGAAACATTTATTTTTCTTCTTCGAACATGGCAGTACCTTATAATTTTTTTACTGGTTGTACGTCATGACGTGTAGATCCAATTGACACTACAAAATTGTCAACCCATTTCACAATAACTATATTATCTTCCACACACAACTGCTGTTCGTATGTACCTCTGACTTTCTGCTTCATTTCTTTAGATAAAGATATTGGGCAGTCTTTAGGTATACGATTTTCACAGATAGTTCTTGTAGCATCATACCCTCAATTTTTCAGATAATTAAGTAAAGTCATGCCCGTGAATAAATTGTCAAAGTATAGCTTGTATGGAAAATTAACTTTACTTTCTGGAAGTTCGTCCAACCAAAGGTGCAGTAGCCTTTTCAAACATACTCTCGTATCGGCTTTCCGCGTATAAATTGCTTGCAGCTGTGCCGTCTAAAATAAGTTACCATGCACTCATCAAAATCTAAACACTGTTCTGGTGAAAATAAGTCACCAAATCGATTTTGAAGTAATTTCGTTAATGGTCTTAGTTTACACATTTTATCGGCTCGATTTATTTTAGTATTATCGGCGAAATGTATGTATTTACAAATTTCTAAAAATCCGTCTCTTTTCATTACATTCACAACTAGATCATTTCTTAGATCTACAGAGGTTTCCCAATATGATCGTTAACTTGGAACTACATTATATCCTGATAAATATAATATTGCTAAGAAAACGTTTCTCTTCATGTGTAAGTCGAAAATCTTTTGTGTCTTTTTGCATTGCATACCTTGTAGATTCATTTATTTCTATGATTCTATGATTTCGCCATTCTATATCCTTTCAAATATTTCAAGCGGTGTTTGGTTTCGATAATCGGAATAATCGGATTCTGGAAACAACGAAATGCTAGTTAACAAGTCTTTCTTATTCCAAGAAAAAGCTTTCCTTTTCTTGTTTGGTTTTTCTTTCGTTTCTTCACTTTTCGAAGTTTTCAATCTGCCAATTCGATTTTTATTACACAACACAATTTCAGCTTGACTTCGGAGTTGCCGACTACTCAAATTATCAACTAAACCACCTTCGTCTTCGTTTGCGGAATCCTCGTCAGAAGTTTGAGTTACTTCAGGTGGTTCGATAAAAATTACTTTCAAGTACTAAATTGTCATCCGTTTCTATAATATTCATCGCTTCTTTTAAGGTTAAGCCCCTAAAATATGTAATAATTGAATTTCAGAATTCGACCTCATACGCGCCTAGTGTGATCATACGAACACGCCAACTTCATTAGCGATTACTGTTAATAAATTCTATTTTAAAAGCATATCTTACTACAGTAATAATAAAAATATACTTTTAATTGACAAATTACCGGTAAATTAATTTTAAATTTAAATAAATTGAATTTTACTTACTCGAAATGTAAGTTGGGCACCGTTTCTACGTTACAAAATTTACTAGTACTCGCTTCCATTTTGCATAAACAACTAATGTCAACGAAAAATTTCAAGTAATGCATTTAAGCACATTTCATTATGCATTTGTAAGTAAATTAACTCAAAACAATTAGTCTTATCTAGGAACCTCGTGACGTAGCAAACTTTCACTCACAACTGACCTACCGTGATCATATGATGACGCACAGCGGAAAAGGGCTAAGAACGCTTCTCAGACCATTAAAGACCCCATCCAATTTCTTTTCCCTGTGTTGAGAAAGTTTTAAATCAAGGTCAATTTCCATATGGAAAACATCCTGAATATATAAGGAATGTTAGATATGAAGGGAATAATATAAATATATTAGTATACGTAAACTTCAACCCCCCCCCCATGTATCTTTACGAAAAGTTAGTGAGCAAATAAATATAAGTAAAGGTACTATTTAAAGAATCCTGAAAAATTTTGAGTAGCAACCGTACAAAATTCATTTGGTTCAAGAATTAAGTCTAAATGATCCGAATATTTGGTTAAATCCAATTGCAAGAATGTTGGTGCATATAGATGAAGATCCACACTTTTTAAATAAAATATTATGATTCCACGAATAGAAATTTCTTAATAATGGCGTCTTCATCGGCATAATTGCAATTACTGGTCTCCTAATTCACTTTGGGTAGCAGAAACTAGTTTCTAGACAGTATGGGGAGATAATGTATGGCGCGGCTTATTTAATGGCTATGTAATAGGTTTACCTTTTTATAAAGATAATTTGAATGAACCAAGATATTTGCAATTTTTAGAAGAATCCATTTTACCGGAATTGCCAGACGTTCCAATTAACGAAAGGCAAACTAAATAGTGGTAACAAGAAGGTGCACCGCCCCACAGCATTGTCAAAAATTTGCTTATGCAACATTTTGGTATCAGTTTCATTGTTGATTCTTCATCACAAATTAAATGGTCTGAAAGAACAACTGCTTTAACGCCGTTAGGCTTTCTTTTTATAAAAAACGTTAAAAGATATTGTGTATCCAAGAAAATCTGAAAATATCCAATATCTAAAGAATCGAACTACGAATGCGATTGTATACATATATATATATATATATATAT
>JAHWXV010045407.1:0-13718 GCA_024586415.1 Phrixothrix hirtus
GAGCCTCCTAATCCAAGAACGGAGGAGCAAGAAAACTCAGATAGGAATGTGCCAACCGTCAGCCAGGCTACGAACAAAACTCTGCGGAGGAAACAACCCCTCGTCCAAAACAGATAAGACTGGATGGAACAACAAAGGAGAGTGTTAGAACAAAAAGACAACAAGAAGACTCAAAACGTCCCCCACCGATAGTGCTTACAAATAAAGGCTATTATTTGCAAGAAGCGGTGGAAGACAGAAAAATCACATTCTTCAAGGTGATCAATGTTAAAGATGGCATGAGGATTTTCACCAGGGATACGGCAGAGTTTGGAATGCTACTACTTATCCTTAAAGAGGCAAACATTTCTTGCCACTATTTCGAGCTGCCGGAGGAGAGGCAGGTAAGGATGGTCATAAGGGGGATTCCAACATCTATCCCCCTGGATCAAGTAGAGGAAGACCTCATTATTCAGGGCTTCCAGTTTAGAACTATCTTGAGGCTGAAAAGAAGAAAGGTGGAGCTGCCGCTAATTTTAGTGATCAGCGAAATTGACGCAGAAGGATCCAAAATCAGCGAAGTCAGACAGATACTACATATAGTGGTGTCGACGGAAACCAAAAGAAAACCTGTAGCTCTTGGGCAGTGCTTCCGCTGCCAAGCGTTCGGACACCGCGCAGCACAAATATATGATTTGGACTGGGACACACCCGACGCAAGAATGCAAACAAGCGAGCGAAGAAAAGCCGAAGTGCGCAAACTGCGATGGGGAGCACGCGGCATGCTCCCGGAGCTGCCCATCCTACCCCATAAAGCCGAAGAACTTGAGTGCGAGGAGGCTCCAGAGGACTGAAAATAACAACAGAAGAGAAGGCGTGAGTTACTCAGAAGTCACTCAAAAGAAACGTCAGAAGAATGATACAGAAATAATTCCGGAGAAGTTGGAGGCATTCATTGAAATGATTTTGGTTAAGATATTACCAGGCTTTCTTCGAAAACCACTTGAACATTGAGGAAGTCGGAGCGTTAGAGGATGTAGATCCGACCATTGCCACCGCCCACCCTCATTAACCGGGGGGTGCTAGTGATGACCCCCTGCATAGGGCCCGATCGGTCCTCAGCTGTGGTAGTAACAAGGCAGTAAAAAAAAGCTATGTAGATTGAGGTATTTGCAGAGTGACAGAAAATTGGAGCACGTGATTTGGACGTGACACTACGATTCGTTGGAGTATTCATGGTCCTCCATAACTTCATAACTTTTTGCAGTCAGCGCATTCAACAAATTCTAGAATTTGGTCTGTTACGCCTTGATGATGTTGCTCGATTGCACACTCCAAAAGTATCTTTGAAATGTTTCATGACTCTAGATGGATAGAGTAGAAGGCGAAACCTACATGATCTGTAGTAACTTTAGCAACAGAAAAGTCATGTTTCCTTAGATAGGTCTTTTAATGGGTAGACTCGAGAAGAACTACCCCTTGAGACACTCTATTTCCGCCATTCTTCTTCCTTTTGTAGTTTAGTTCGACCATAATCAGATGCACATAGTTGTTCTAACACCGCCAACTAACTGTGATTTACAGTCTACCTGAAATATATCACTACAACAAACAGGCTCATTACCAGATACATTAAAATGGCCACAATAACGAACTCGAAGAAATGGAGATAAGAAGCTATGTAGAGCATAAGAAACAAATGAAAATAGCAGAAAGTGGGAGTACCTAGTAATCGATGCAACTTAACACACAAACGCAATTTTTGAAAGGGTAATTAATGCCTTCGCCATAATATGAAGGCAGCGCCAAAATTCTTTTGGTCGAACTATAAAAGAAACAACGTACATTCACAGTTAAATTTTATTTTTCAATATTATTCCCCCCGCCATCCATGTACTTATTACATCGTTTCAGTAACAATTTAATACTCCCAAAAAGGTTCATTCGGCTTGTCTTCAAAATATATCCAAACTGCGGCTTTCATCTCTTCGTCGTTCCAGACTGGAAAATGCCACTGGGGGCCATATCTGGACTACGCGAAGGGTGATCGATTTGTTCAAAGTCGCAACTACAAACTGCGACTTGCGTAATTCCAACAGTGCGCACGGCTGCATTGCATACAGCAATTTGTGCAGGGGTGCTGCACGTTGTAAGAACAATGTTTTAACAATCACAAAATATCGTAGGCAGACTCCGAACTTTTTTGGCGGCGCTTACCCTTTTCGCCTCCATTCCATCGACTTCTTTTTGGTGACATGATCCTAATAGAGAACATGGTTCCATTTCCTGTGACAATTGTCTTCAACAAGGTTTTCTCCATAAAGCTCCCAAAAGGATTAAGCATGACACTGCCGCTGAACTGCTGAGAGATGTTTGGGGACCCATCTTGCACTAATATTATTTATGTCTGAATGATCTTGGAGGATTTGTCGAACGGTTGCATCTGAAAGTTACATCTTTTGTGCTATTTCATCACCTTTAAATGTAGATCGTCTAATACAAGATCTTCAACAAAGGCAACGTTGTCGGCCATCACAATTTCTACCGTTTTCCCTGTTCCGGCGGCATTTTCAAACCATTAGAAACCGTTTTGACCAATACTTTACTCCGGAATAAGACGGAAAATTTTTCCCGTATACCTCGATCGTTAATGTTTTGAGGAGAAACGCTTTCTCGATTAACTAATTTGAAAACAGCTCGATATTTTCATGACTTTAAACGAACGACAGTTGGTTTGACCCGCTGCAATACCTCGACCTAAGTCAGAGTGGGAAATTTTGGCCCTCCTAGATAGATTCTTTAATGAAAGCTCTTGATTAGACTCTCAAATTGATTACCGCTGAAAATTTTGAAAACAGTGTTTAAAACGTTTTCAAAGTTCCCTTTAGGCAAAACGTTTTCTTAAAGACTTCATATTAGGATGCGGTGCAGTCTTTTTTTAAAAATCGCCTTGAGGTTGCTACTGATTACAAACTTTGGGAAAGGGGGGGGGGCAAAAACCAAAAACCAAAACGCTTGGTTTTTCTGTAATTAATCATTGACACACAACGTGTTTGGCATTGATAGCTTAACAGGAACTGTTTAAAATGCCCTAAAAGCTGATACTCATAACGAATGTTCGAAATGTTCTCCGTTTGCTGCTGCACGCGCATGCACTCCTCGAATCTTTTTTTTACTTCCTTTCTTTTCATGTTCAGGTCCTTTTCGGACCTATACATGTGTTCTTGACTAGCACTCTACTCTTAACGGGAGCAGAGGGTGGCTTAGGATTGATCTAGGCATCCATTTGATGCGCCAATTCACTTATATTGTTGCTAGTCTCTCTAGCATAGCGTTTTTTCTTACTTTTGCTTTGTTTACCAGATCTTCGGCTCTCAATTGGAATCTTATGTCTTCGTTTCTTGCGTAATATGATGGGCCTATGATCCCGTATAGTTTCAGTGCATTCTTTTTCGCTCTCATTTTAGTGTGGTGCCCCAGTCTGGTCTACTTTTATTCCTAGGTAGGTTGCTACTTTTTTAATGCGATGTTTCCCCAGACGATTGGACCTCCCTGTTTTATTTGTGAACTTTATTATTTCAATCTTTGTCTGGTTTAGACCTATTATCCATTCCTTTAAGAATTTCTAAATGGCTTGACCTGCTCTGACTTGTTTGGCTCTTGCCGCTGGGTTTTGATGGTGAGTTGTCAATATGGCAGTATCATCTGCATATTGGAATATTCTGGTCCCTTTCTCTTTTGCGACTTATGGTATGTCACTTATTAGAATGCTAAACAGTAGAGGTGATAGAGGTAACCCCTGTGGTAAGCCTTGTTCGGCGGTCCTCGGTGTGGAGACGGCTCTTCCCACTCTTACTTGGAATAATCTTCCGTTTAGAAATGAATGAGTGAACTTTAGTATGCCTGGGGGGACCCTGCTCCTTGCCATTTTTAGCAGAACCCCATTCTTCCATGTCTTATCGTAGGCTTTTTCAATATTAAATAAGCCCACGTATGGGTCCTTGTGGTTCTCTTTAGCCTTATATATATATATATATATATATATATATATATACATATATGGAGAATCATATTGGCGGCTTGCTGCACTGCTGCCAGATTTTGTCAGAAGCCGAATTGACTGTCTGCGATCAGGTCGTTCGACTCCATATATTGTTGCAATGTTTTGTTTGCAAAGTTCTCCGCAATCTTCGCCATGCCATTTATAAGAGTTATAAGTCTTCTATTCTCCGGAAACACCGGATCCTTGACCTTCTTTAGAATTGTTACTATTATTGATTTTTTCCATACTTCTGGGTAATACCCTATGCTATAGGATTAATTACAGAAAATCCAAGCGCTTTTTTATTTTGGTTTTTGGTTTTTGCCCCCCCCCCCTTTCCCAAACTTTGTAATCAGTGGCAACCTCAAAGCGATTTTTAAAAAAGACTGCACCGCATCGTAACATGAAGTCTTTAAGAAAACGTTTTGCCTAAAGGAAACTTTGAAAACGTTTCAAACACTGTTTTCAAAATTTTCAGCGGTAATCAATTTGAGTCTAATCAATAGCTTTCCTTAAAGAATCTATCTAGGAGGGCCAAAATTTTCCAGTCTGACATACATCAAGGTATTGCAGCGGATCAAACCAGCTGTCGTTCGTTTAAAGTCATGAAAATATTGAGCTGTTTTCAAATTAGTTAATCGAGAAAGGCTTTCTCCTCAAAACATTAAAGATCGAGGTATACGGAAAAAATTTGCCGTCTTATTCCGGAGTAAAGTATTGATCAAAACGGTTTCTAATGGGTCAGGAATGGTTTGAAAATGCCGCCAGAACAGGGAAAACGGTAGAAATTGTGATGGCCGACAACGTTGCCTTTGTTGAAGATCTTGTATTAGACGATCAACTTTTGAAGGTGATGAAATAGCACAAAAGATGTGACTTTCAGATGCAACCGTTCGACAAATCCTCCGCGATCATTCAGACATAAATAAGATTAGTGCAAGGTGGGTCCCCAAACACCTCTCAGCAGTTCAGCGTCAGTGTCATGTTGAATGTGCTTAATCCTTTTGGGAGCTTTATGGATAAAACCTTGTTGAAGACAATTCTCACAACGTGCAGTAACCCTACACAAATTATTGTATGCAATGCAGCCGTGCGCACTGTTGGAATTACGCAAGTCGCAGTTCGTAGCTGAGACTTTGAACAAATCGATCATCCTTCGTGTAATCCAGATATGGCCTCCAGTTGCCTTTTCCGCTACTCTAGCAGTGATGGGTCGCGTGAGCCATCGACTGGCTTTCAAGCAGCGAAGAAAAATCCTGGAAATCCGAAGCACAGCAAAAGATATGTTTCGCACTCAAAGAAGCAACAACAACTTCGGACCAAGGAAGAATTAAGTTAAACAAATTATTTCTAACAATACGCAATGGTTCGGCATTACGATAAATAAACACGCGCTAAATCCGAGCACCAATAACTCATACGAACGAACCTCACACCCCGCTCGAGTATAAGTCTAAATGTCGACTGACGATTTAATCAAACCGCCAAGGCTTAAGTATTCAACAATGGATTACCCTATCAGTAACAGGAAAAAATCGAATAATCCAAGAAGGAACTAGAGTCCTACAAAGCGGTCCTGCACAAGGCGGAAGAAGCCATTAGAAAGCTAACGGAAGAGATAGTCAAACTTGAAAACGCTGAAATGAACCAAGAGTATTTCGGTGATTGATTACCCAAAAGGAAAAAGACAGAAGAGGTGGTAGTCGAAAACGAAGAAGCTACTCCGTTATCCGTGGAGTACAAACACTCAACCTGTCAAGAGTCCGAAGTTACACAAGAGACTCAAACAGAAATGGAAGACTTCCCACCCCTGAAAATCCCAGTTAAGGAAACCACCCCGAAAATAACGACCTAGGAGTCCACCCATCGTCTTACGAAATAAGGACGCATACTCACAAATAAAGCTAGTGGCTGAGGAAAACAACCTAGCCATAATAAAAGCCATGAACACTCCTGAGAGGATAAAGATGTTCACAGACTTCCCAAAGAAATTCAAAATATTAGGACATATTCTAAAGGAGATGGAAGAGCCATGCAACACCTTCCAACTCCCAGAGGAGAAGGATTTGAAGGTGGTAACACGTGGTATCTCCGAAGGTATAATGGAAGAAGAAGTCCTTTACGAGTAAAGATCAGAGGATTCGAGGTAAATTCAGCCAAACGTTGAGTACTTTTTCTGACTGTACCTTTAGAGTCCTCATCGGAATCCCGTCTGTACCTGGTGCTTTCTTGGACTTGGATGTCTTGATTTTTGTTTTTAAGTCCTCTAGTGAGATTTGTAGAGCCTCTTCTGCTTTGGTGTATGGTATGAGGTCTGCTACTTTGTTGGGCAGATTTTCTGCGTTCTTAAAGGAGGATTTGATTTCGTTTTTGAACTGTCCTTCTAGGTGTCGGCTAATTGCTTCGGCCTTTTCATCGTCTGAGAAGTATCGCTTGCCTTCGTACTCTATGGGGGAGTTCAGATCTCTTTCGGATTTGCATTTTTTTGAGAAATTTCCACCTGTGGTGGTATCCCTCTTCCTCCATTTCATCCAGGAAGTTATCCCAGCACTTTCTTTTTCTGTTTTCAATAAGCTTGCCGACTTCTTTTTGTTTACTTGCTAGGATGATTTTGTCCAGCGAGTTTCTAAATTTTGCCCACCGTTTTTTAACTGAGTTCTTTTCCTATACTACTGCTTTTTCGCCAATGGTTAAACCCCATTGGTTTAGATGGGTTCTTTTTACTTGTTTTTGGCTTTTTCTAAGCTCCGTTTGAATGGAGGTTGTGAGTTTTTCCACTGCTTCTTCTATTTGATTTTTGCTCAGACTCTCACTAAACGGTTAAAGGAGTCAGTTGGTTTTTAATCTTGTTGTCCCTTTCCCTTTTTCGATTTTTCCCAGCGATCCCAAGTGATCGGAGCTTAGGGCGTGTGTTGTTTTTGCCGACAATTTTCACTTTATTTGATACAAGATGCCGATATCTAAGATGTTCCCTTTTTTCCCTGCTGGGATTGATGTAGCGTCATTTGAGGCAATCATTGATGTTTCAAGGTTTTGAGCTACGAATTTTTGTAGCACTTTTCCGTTTCTATTAGTTGACCTGCATCCCCAACTTATGTTCTTGGCGTTCCCGCTGTTAGGAACGGGCCGAATCTCGTTATTTCCGTCATGTCTTCGTCTGCTAGCAGATTACTTGGAGTGTTATAGATCTCGATGAGATTTATTTCTTTACTGATCGTTTTGCTTACTGCTCCGACTGTCTCCAGCTTAGAATTTTCTTTTTTGATAATAGCGGGAAGTGGCTTTGCGCACAGAGTCTTATGAATTGGTATGGCTACTCCTCCACCTCTTCTTCCTTCCCTAACGGATCGCACCATATTATACTCAATTAGCCACAATTTTTTAACTTTATTGAGGTGTGTCTCGGTAATAAAAGCTATTGGGATCTCTTCTTGTTTGCGAAAATGCTTAATCTTAGAGATTCCGTTGGCATTCCAAATGATGCATTTAATCATTGTGGCAGTAGCTTATTTGTTAGTTGAGTTAAGATCGTTGGGATCATCTTTGTTAGGGCTCTCTCTAGCTCCCCTATCATTATTGGTGGAAGCTCTTCTTTAATCTCTGATGAGTCTACTAATCTTGTTTTCGCCCTCCCCGCATATGTTATGCCTAGTTTGACCTGAAATTGAGATTCCGTTGGGATTCCAAATGATGCATTTAATCATTGTGGCAGTAGCTGTTTTGTTAGTTGAGTTAAGATCGTTGGGATCATCTTTATTAGGGCTCTCTCTAGCGCCTCTATCATTATTGGTGGAAGCTCTTCTTTAAGCTCTGATGAGTCTACTAATCTTGTTTTCGCCCTCCCCGCATATGTCATGCCTGGTTTGACCTCAAATTATCTAATTTTATTTTCTAGGTCTTCCATCTTCTTCCGTTTTATAAAGTCCGGATTTTGTGGGCATTGTTTGAAGTTAGCGGGATGCTATCTCCCGCAATTCCAGCATTTGGTGACCGAATTTGGATTAAGATAGTATTTGAATGTTAGGTGCTCTTTAGCGTACCTGTACGAAACATGGCCAAACATATGGTATCTGTATCAATGTGCACTACGTGTTGGGCGTCTTTTAGCCTCTACCGTCACTCTGAGTTGTAGAATGTCTCTAATCTTGTAGATCTCTTTCCCTTTGGCTGTTTTTGGGCAATTAAGCAGCATTAGAGGAAATTTACAATGCTTTTTCCCTAAACGTTTGACTAAATTTACTTCGAATCCTCTCTTATTTAGCTCGTAAAGGACTTCTTCCTCCGTTATATCTTCTGAGATCCCACGTGTTACCACCTTCAAATCCTTCTCCTCTGGGAGTTGGAAGGTGTGGCATGGCTCTTCCGTCTCCTTTAAAATATGTCCTAATATTCTGAATTTCTTTGGGGAGTCTGTGAACATCTTTATCCCCTCAGGAATGTTCATGGCTTTTATTATGGCTAGGTTGTTTTCTTCCGCCACTAGCTTTATTTGTGCGTATGCGTCCTTATTTTGTAAGACGATGGGTGGACTTCTGGGTCGTTATTTTCGGGGTGGTTTCCTTAACTGGAATTTTTAAGGGTGGGAAGTCTTCCATTTCTGTTTGAGTCTTTTGTGTAACTTCAGACTCTTGACAGGTTGAGTATTCGTACTCCATGGATAACGGAGTAGCTTCTTCGTTTTCGACTACCACCTCTTCTGTTTTTTTCCTTTTGGGTAATCTATCACTGAAATACTCTTGGTTCATTTCAGCGTTTTCAAGTTTGACTATCTCCTCCGTTAGCTTTCTAATGGCTTCCTCCGCCTTATGCAGGACCGCTTTGTAGGACTCCAGTTCCTTCTTGGATTTTTCGATTTTTTTCCTGTTACTGATAGGGTAATCCATTGTTGAATACGTAAGCCTTGGCGGTTTGATTAAATCATCAGTCGACATTTAGACTTATACTTGAGCGGGATGTAAGGTTCGGTCGTGTGAGTTATTGGTGCTCGGATTTAGCGCGTGTTTATTTGTCGTGATGCCGAACCATTGCGTATTGTTAGAAATCATTTGTTTAACTTATTCCTTCCTTGGTCCAGAGCGGTTGGGCGAGGCCACCTGTTGTTGCTTCTTTGACTGCGAAACCAATCTTTTGCTGTGATTTTGATTTTCAGGATTTTTCTTCGCTGCTTGAAAGCCAGTCGATGCCTCACGCGACCCACCACTGCTAGAGTAGCGGCTTAACGCCAAGCACCGATCACTCAGAACACACTATACACACCCGATCTAACTTCACAATTAGACACGTCTTACTTCTACACTCTCTCAAGCACTACTTCATCGGATCATGGACTGTCGCGGTTTTTCAAATATTCCCAGCTGCCATGATACGTCGATGAACCGCCTCTACATTTGGAATGTCTGCTGCACAAACCAGTTGTTTGAGGTGACCCCGCAGATAAAGATCCAAAGAATTGAGGTTGGGGGAACGCGCAAACCATACAATTGGTTCTCCCCTACCTAACCCCGCGCCATCTCGAACAATAAGACTAAATGTTGGAGCGACACGATGCATATACCGTACGTGTTCCCTTATTTGCAGGGATGCATTTTCTAACAAGTCTAAATCAGTGTTCTGGTTGCTGTCCCCGCGGATAACGCCTGTAGGATAGTCACGTACAGTTCCCGCACACATTCATCTTAAACTGTTGCTTGTACCACGACGATCTTAATTTGCTCACAAATTTTTGCGATCCCATCCAAACGTTACCTCATCCGTAAACAACACTGTAGAGACAAACAAGGGATTGGCAGTTTGTGCAATAAACTACCAGGAAAAATTTTCCCATACTGGGTGATCGATGGACACGTTGTAAATGATACGGGTAGAATAGCTACCCTCTAAGTATCTTCCATGAGATGCTATGCAGTGTACCACATGTTATGAACAATTGTCGTGTGCTGATACCTGGATCATCTTTGATAGCCAGCAAAATTCGTTCTTTTTGAGCAGACGTACAAATAACTCCTGCTCTTCGTCGATCGATAGTTTGCAGTGTACGCATCCTATCTCAGCAAAGGTTAGATGACTCGGCTGCCTTTGGTGTGGAAATTTCTTCTGATGCAGCCGTGCACCCTCGCATCCATTGGCATTCGTACGGCCGTACATTAAAATATTCGCTGGCTCATTAAACGGAAATAGTGCCATGATCACACAGAACACGTTACAATTAATACACTACTGCACACACGTTGACATTGACGTTAGGCTAACATCAAATGTAAACAAGTGACAACTGACAACCGAAATGGCAAATGTAAACAGTATGCCATCTAAGGTGAAATGAGTGCACTTGTGTAGTGGAGTAATACAATCCAAACGTTTATATGAACTTTTTTGTTTTGGTAGTCTGGAAGTATTTGAAAGAACGTGACAATCCACGATTCGATGACAAAATTCATGTGCAACAACCAAAGGTAGATATTTCGAACATTTGTTACGAGTGTCTCCTTTGAGAACATTTTAAACACCTCCTGTTAAGTTGTCAATGTTAAACACGTAATGTTTTTTCATTAATAAGAGAAAAACCAAGCATTTTCGAACATATGCTCAAATAGACTTTTTCCTTGTTTTAGTCTCAGAAATTTGCACCCAATGATTTTAAAGGTATTTTTGATACACCCTGTATGGAGCAATAAGATGTCGATGAGCAACAGTACCCAACAAATAAATGACATCTATAACATTTTAACAGAGTCTACCGATGTTGCCCGCACTAAAGTCAAGTAACAAGTAAGCTTCGTTTTTCACTTAAATGATTTGCTACTACGAACATCAATGCGTTTGGCAATGAGTTTTGCCAAACAATGCTGGGTTGCATACCTTGTTTGTTTGTTTTGTGGCTGAGACTTGGGGATGCGGAAATTCCATTGGCCCTCTTGAACTAGGACTGTCATTTCGCCATGCCTACTAGAATTTTGCCGAATCTGAGGAGCTCCACCGCCAGTAGGGATTTTTAAGTACCAAACATCACATTGACACGGGACCTACGATTTTACTTCCTTATCCGGATGAAAGCGTTTTTTAAATTTTTCTCTGCTGAAACTTTTACCGATTTCAATCGGGTCTGAACTTGCGTCCCTTGGATGTAAAGGCAAACATGATAACTACTACACCAATCGGGGCCGGCTGGCTGCATACCTTACTAGGTACTCCTCTTAAAGGTGCGGAAAAATAAATTCAAAGACCGAGAACTGTTTTTTCCGACTCTATACCTTCATTCATGCTCCAACTGCTAATGGTATTTTTTAAAGTAGTCCCCATTGGTTGCAATACACTTAAACCAGCGCTTCTACCATCTACAATCTACCACCCATCAAAGATGTGCTTGAAACCTTTCTTTGATAGATCCTTTGCAGTCGCCTCCATAGCCTTCACCATTTTCCCTAAAGACTGAAAAGCCTACCACGAAGTTGCTTCTTCATTTCTGGGAAAAGAAAAATGCCACAGGGTAGGTCTGGACGGTAAAGTATTTTAGGTACATGTTTTTCCTTGATTTCGGCGAGATGTATTTGCAATGTGTGGTCTACTACGACATATCAAATAGAGAAGCAACTGTCAAGATCATGGAGGAGATTAAGGAATATAAAGCTATAATTGAAAAAGGCATACAGCCATAAAAAGACTCACAGGAGAGTTGACTAAATACGAAAGTGAACAAGAGGAAAATGGAAAAGAAGAAAGACTGGAAGAAGACAACGAAGAAACATTCCATGTTAAAACGAAGAAATCAAGAAAAAGAAAGGAAAGAAAAGTGTAAGTCAATAACTCAGAAATAACAGAAGATCCCATGGAAGCGATGGAGGAGGAAGATACGAGTAATACAAGCGGGAACGACCAACACCAACACGCCAAAATAAACCGAAAGTCCACTGCAGAAGTAGGAAGAGAAACACATCAAACAAAACCAGCAGAAGCCCCCAAACAAGGAACCGGAAGAGGGGAATAAGCAGTACATCTCAAAACGACCACCTCCGATAGTCGTCCCAAATAAAGCAAACTATCTGAGGCAAAGGGCTTAATGGCGATCTACTACGATATATAAAATAGAGAAGCAACTCTCAAGAAGGTGAAGGAAAAAGGCAACGCAGCCATAAAAAGACTCACAGAAGAGCTAACTAAATACGAACGAAGCAAGAGAAAAATGGAAAAGAAGAGAGACTGGAAAAAGACAAAGAAGAACGATTCCATGTTAAAACCAAGAAACCAAGAAAAAGAAAGAAAAGGAAAGTGTAAGTCAATAACTCAGAAATAACAGAAGAACCCATGGAAGCGATGGAGTAGGAAGATACGAGTAATATAAGCGGGAACGTTCAACTTCAACACGCCCAAATAAACCGAAAGCCCACTACCGAAGCAGGAAGAGGAACACATCAAAAAAACCAGCAGAAGCCCCAAACAAGGAGCCGCAAGACGGGAGTAGGCAGTACATCTCGAAACGACCACCTCCGATAGTCCTCCCAAACAAAGCAAACTATCTAGAGTCAAAAGTAGCTGCCCAAGCAATTAACATTATTTTTAGAGAAGTCCAGGACTCAAAGTATGGCATGCGTATCTACACCAATAGCAACGAGGAATACAAAACATTACTTAGAATAATATAGCATGCCACTACTTCCAACTCCAAGAGAAAAGGCAAACTAGAATGGTTATAAGAGGAATTCCTACCTCAATCCCGCTAGACGAGGTAGAGGAAGACTTAATCATACAGGGATACCAATTTGACACAATCCTAAGGCTGAAATGAAGAACTACCACTGATTTTGATAATCAGTAACAGTGAAGAAACAGAACCAAAGATTTTCGGGATAAGGCAAATCCTGCAGATCAAGGTTAGCACCGAAGAAAAGAGAAACCAAAAGTGACTGGGCAGTGCCACCGATGCCAGACCTTTGGGGACGTGTCGTATATGTGCAAATGCATGTTTTGTGCGCAGTCGCACCCGATATCAAGTTGCGAACGTCTAACAGACTCCACTACTAATTGTAGCAATTGCTGCGGTGACCACTCGGCATGAGCTAGGCCATGTCCAGAGAACCCAGCCAACCCAAACAGAAGGACAAACGAGCAGAAGAGAAAACGGTTCAACGAATCTACCCGTACGCTTCGGCCACAAAGAATGAAATAGATAAACCAAGAACGAATTGGAGGAAGCGATTGAATGAGTATTAAGAAAAATTCTACCAAGCCTAATTGAAAAGGTTTTACAGAAGCAACATTCAAATTAAGACCAAGGCGCAGAGCCGCCTACGGGCCACCCTCCACTCTTTTTAAGTGGAGGGTGCTAATTACGAGCCCTTGGATAGGACCAGATCGGTCATCAACAAGGAAAAAATAGGAGTAAAAAGAAGTGTTATCATGGTGTAACCAAGCACCTATGCAGATGTCGTCGTTTTCGTCCAACATCTTCCTTTAAGAATTTTAGTACACTTTTGTAATACTGTCTTGTTAGAATTGTATTTTGTGGTACTGTCACGTGTTCCCACTTATTATTATTTACATGATCATATTCTAAATTTATTTATGTAAATTTTAGATACCTGTAAATAATTACCAAGTTATAAATTGATAACACCTCATTTATATATTTATAGAATAAGTAAAATTGATTAATAAACATGAAATATAAAAACCTTTTTAATAATAAATGAATTAATACATT
>JAHWXV010045441.1:0-12269 GCA_024586415.1 Phrixothrix hirtus
CCCATCCAAGTTACTCGCCAGACAAAACCTTGCTTAACTCTAGAGATTTTTCTCAATAACTCACTTCAACGAATTTTCTCAGAGAAACCAATTAGTTTATTTAATATAGCAGTACAGGCGCAAGAAATTTGGTGAGTTTGACAAAAATCGTTCCAGCTGTTTTTGAAAAAATTGCACAAAACCCAAAAATCACAAGAATAAAGTGGCAGTTCCGGTCATTCGATTTTAACAAAATTCTTGCACGAAAGTGCTAAAGCGGGTATAAACTTAATGTAAAATTTCACTTTTCTACGACGTTTGGTTTTCTAGATACATTAACACCTACGTACACAACAATACACACGTACACACACACACACCACACCACACCACACACACACACACACACACACACACACACATACACACTCACACCCACGCCTAAACCCACACACACACACACATACACAAACACATAAATACGCACACCCACACAAACGCACGCATGCACGAACGCACGCACGCAAGCACGCACGCACCACACTCACGCTCGCACACATGCATGCGAGCAGGCGCGACCACGCGCATGAGCGCCCCCGCACACGCGCCCACGCGCACATGCACACCCACACGTACACGCGCACGCACACGCGCACGATCACGCGCACACACACACGCGCACACACGCGCGCACACACACGCACACGTACACGCACACTCACAAGCACATGCACACACACACGCACGCGCACACGCACACGCACACGCACTCGCCCACGCACACGCCCACGCACACGCCCACGCACACGCACTCGCACACGCACACGCACACACCCATGCCCAAGCCCAGGCCCACGCTCACGCCCACGCGCATGCGCAACTGCACGCGCGCGCGCGCGCGCGCGCACACACACACACACACACACGCAGACCAATTTCTAAAAACATGTTTTTAGTTGTAAATTTAATCTTACTGTAAAATACATAATATTACCCTAAAACGCTTTGTAATTTTACTATTCTGCTGTGATGAGCTTATCAGATGTAATTAGGGCTTCACTTACTTTAAACTGTGTTATATTATCTCTGATGTTTATAATATAGTTAATAGGGTTTATTTACCCTTTCCAGATTATAGCAGTTCCAGGAGGCGAGTATTTTAATACACGTTGAAACTTCGATTGATTGAAGCTGCAAGTCAGCCAGGATCTTTGCCCTATCAGACCGCTAAACTCATAACTTTTGATCGTTTCCCTGTCTCAAAATCTTTAAGTTTCGCGTTCGGGAATCGGTTAAAAATTCCTAGGTTCTAATTAAATGTTATATTACATTTGTGTTTGCAATTCTTTAAGAATTATATGTAGTAGACAACGCTCCAGATTTTTATTTTTAAATTCTAACCGCGCACTTTATCTAAATTTTGACTTAACTTGATCCTTTCGCTGTTGCTAAGTGGTGTAAGTCTTGCCAATAGTTTCATGAATACATATGATGTTTTTCATATATTAGGGCTTTTTATTAACTCTCTCGCATTCCCTTTCTCGGTTTCTTTTTATCAATAACAAGTCTGCATTCCAAGTTATTTTGCATTCGTATTTTTTGTTTGTGAACGTTGGAACCCTCTAGGATACTGTTCGGTCAAATGCAACCCTGCTGAATTTTTATTGCTTGCATTTATTGTTATTGCTACCTTATTTTGCGGCGGCAACGTTTTAATTTTTTTATTTTCACGGCATTGGAACAACCCATCTTGTGTATTTTTTCTATTTAGTACAATTGATTTCGGAACTTCGATATTTAATTTATGTGCACTTACTATGGATTTTTATTTTCACTCGTGGGTTTTATTTGTTACTAACTGTCCGTTTTTTTATTATTTGAGAATTTCTTGGTTTAAGTTAAAAAATACAGTTCGGTGCTATTTCATTTACAGTAATTTTAGAAAATTGAGGTCTATATAAATTTACATCATTGTTCTAATGTTAAATCTGAGTGATTTTAATTACAGTCCACAAGGGTCCAACACCGTCCTAGAAGACTAGTATTTCTTACTCCACCTTTGTTTTATAATTGGCTGGAAAGGGGGTTGCATGAAATATCATTTTATTATGTGCGCATCGCGCATGTTTTAATTTAAACGGAACAGTTTACACAAAACCTAAAACAGTTTCAAAGCGGTGTTGAGCCGGTTATACTAATAACAAATTGGTTAACATTTAACTCTAACATTTTTAAACTGCACGGATAATATTAAACAGAAGGTGCTACAGTGTGAAAACTATAAACCGCAACAGACCCAATAGACATTGAAGTCGAATGAGCAAGTAAAGATTGTCTCGACCATTTATTCAAAACTACTATTTGTTTATATAGCTTTTAATCAACTGAAATTCATTCTACGAACAAACTTATCGTTCACTACTGAGGTATTTTTAAAAATTTTTAAGCCGTGTTTATTAGCTTGTTCAATAGATTGGATTCTTATTTATTTTATTGGATTTTGCTTATAACGTATTCATTCTAAGTAATTATAAGACTCAGAAGATTTCATCCACATGGCTAATATGTGCTATTATCATTAAGTTGCCCAATTTTGCAGCAAAGTGAAGACATCGCAACTAATCGCATTTTTATAAACAAGTTGTTAAAAAAGTGTAAATGTTTTAAGGTGTTTGGTACAAAAGGCACCGATTCTGAAATGTTGGTAAGTTTACGTATCATCAGTATTTTCAAATTATACTCTATATTATTATATTTTGTTCAAAAATGCCTAAGAAATGAAATATTTGTTAAAAGGAATTTAAAATAAATGCTCGAAATGTCTTCCTGCTATTTAATTATACTCCGTGCAACGTCGCACTAGGGCACATCTCACTATTTTTACGAATCCTAGCTTTACCCGAATAGTTTGGTATGCCCCATAAATATGTTGCCACGATTGTTTACTGCTATTTCAAATGACTTCAAATGAAGGGTATTAGGTCAGGATATCCATCTGAATATACAGCAGGATCATCTCGCCTTATTCATCTTGCTATTAATATTTTGATCTAAATGTTGCCTTACAGTAACCAAAATATCTTCTGGTGCCTATTAGCGCATAATCAAAATTAGCGTCTCAAATTTAGAAGGACATCCTCTAAACATTCAGGTAAACCATTCACCAAAAAGTTGCGAGACGTTCCTCTTTGCGACAATGAACAACGTGTATTTTGAGTTTTTTACAACAAATATTTATTTGCTAATGTGTACTTTCGAACAAAATTTCATAATATATAGAACAATTTGAAAATATTAGGCATCGCTAAAATAGCCCATGCCTCAAAAACAGTCTATTTGCTAATTCGTTATGATTAAAACTTTTAGACCTACTTTTCGTTGTACTAAACAACCTTAAAATAGTTTACACATTAATAGAACCTTAGTTGTTAAATGTTAGTACTCGGAAATGGTCGAAATAGTAAAAAGCCGATTCCACAGCTTAATTTAAGGGACGACAATTTAGTTGTAATAAGTTGACTAGTTATTGTTGACCGTTTTGTTCTATAGCAATCATGTTAAGGAAAATAGTTCTTTCACGCAAGAAGTTGATGAGCAATCAATGTTGCTTTTGAGTCAAATAGTCTTTACTAGTATAATTCGGTAGCAGTTAAATCAACAATTTTTTATCTCAAATGCATTTGTAGGAGCTACTTCAATATTAATAAAGCTTTAAATATCAAATTACGTAAAAACGGGTATAAAACAATTAAGCCAAAGTAAGTGTAATAATAATTTTAGTAATAATATTTGATACAAAATATGCTTAATTATAAACATTCTTGTTTTAACAACTTAACTTTTTCCAAAATACAGAAACGGCTTGGAGTTTGTCATACATTTTTCAATTAATTCATTAATACTATGTATATTTAAAAGATTATTGGCGATTTGAATCATGAGGTTAGACCTGTTTTCAACATTGATGAATTACGTATCAAGTTTCAAGGGCGGAAAGTGGAATTCGCTAGAACGCTTGGCTGCTATTTAATCTAATTTTATGCTATCCGTATTTAGTCTGGATTTTATGATTGAAACTATTCTAATTTGTTGTAATTAAATGTTATATTTCTCGTAAATAAACAATGATACAACTTTATTTGATTTTTTTTGCCGCTGAAAATATTATGTCTCCACTATAGTTGTGCCAAGAATATATTTATAAATAAACCAAAGCAAACGCTTGTTCTACCATTTATCACTATAGAAAGCTAAAGCTGAGTTTCTTTTCAGTGTACAGACGAAAGAGTTATCATTAGATATTTCTGCAATCTAATCTATCTTTTATAGTCTAGTTTATATGGGTCAGATCCTCAGATAAACAAAAAGCACATATAAATAAGCTCTTCGGATCCGTAGTGCAACGTAAAGTTAAACTAAATTTTAACATGCTGATATATTCGTTAAACTTACTTAGGGAAAGTAATACCATTGTTTGCTTATTTTAACGTTAAAATGAACTAAATTCACCCTATAGAAGACTATCAATAAGTAACTAAGTTCAAAATATTATAAGATGTTCACATTTAATTATTTTGGAAGTTCGCCTTAATGTTGTGGTTACATAATAAGTCCTTATTACCGGTGGCGTCAAGTTATAATAGGAATTAAAAGATGTGATCTCGCCCAGAATATTTTATTAATAAATTATCAATTACTACTACATGTTTTGCCTAATAAGTCATCATTAGGTAAACAAGTATGATATCTAAAAAGAACAAGAGCGGTTTGTAACAATATTGCTATTATCACCATATAGTAGTAATTGATGATCTATTAATAAAAAATAATGAGATAGGTCACATTTTTAGTTACTATCATAACTTAATGGCGTAACTATTTATTTTCCTATTCATATAATATTTAGACAATAAATATATAACGGTTTATTTGATTAGCTAATCTCTCTATAGTTCAAGTTGGGTATTTAGGGAAATCTTATGTGTAGAATTGAAGATTTGTTAAATGCTATTTGTTACATTTGCAGATTTCTTGCAATCTCACTTATACATTTGGATGTGACGATCCCAATACTCTTAATATTTATTTAAATAAAAAATTTATAACTTATGATGTTACGCATTACTTTACGATTCCCAAGTATAGACATAATGTAAACTTTAGAACCGCTCGGGTTTATTAAAATTACAAAATGCGCAGAGTTAAAATGTAATCTTGCTTTAAATTACAATTTGCGCTATTAGCACTTTGCTATAGTTTTTTTCCGAAATTTATTCCATAAATCGCTGATTACAACGAATTAAGGGAGCAGTTGAATAGCGTAGAATTAACTTATATAACAGACGAACCACAGTTTTATCTTAGTAATTCTTGTTTTTCACTTTTTTATCTTTGACTTGTCTTATACTATGGTATTTTCATACTACAATATGTTAGCAATTAGTTTCACCTTACTTCACTGATATTAGTATAAACTTTTATTTGTTACAGTTATGCACTAATGCATATCTTAGTGTTAATTTCATAGTGATGTCTCTTAATTTTTAGTTTCTTCTGGTTCTACTTTTGATACACTTATTTCATTTTTATAGTGATCAAAATGTTATAGATGTTTAAATTTGTTTTAGGTTGGTCCAATGACTAACTATACAGGGTCATGGTATGACTATCTTATTCTTTACGCTACTATGATAGCACATATTTGGTGACAACGTTTTTTGATACAGCAAATATGAAATATAGGCTCTCGTCTTGGAAAATTAACGTAATTTTGTAGAAAAAAATTAGAAATTAACTGTGATTACTTTCCTCTAAAATTATAAATCTATGCACATGTATTATGTTTTGCATATTTATGTAAACGGACATAAATTAGTTTAAAGTATATAACGAGCTGAAACATGTCTTGTGCCCCAGAGGTTGTTAAAGATGTTAATTTTCCTGAATTAGCTAATCGCTCTGGCCACCATACTGGAGATTGGGGGATCCTACGTCTATGATGAAAGTAATTTGGTTAAAATTCCAGGAATGATTTGCGAACGTCAAAAATCGAGAAAAAGTCGTAATTTGTGAACTTTAATTGTTTTAACGGCTATAATGTACGAAAATAAAACATTTGAGTATCCTATTTCAAAACCGGGAGGATGTACTGTTATTATGGTATACTTACCAGCTAATTATTTAGCCTACGCCACTGTATAGGCCCTTCAATTTAGTTGAAGTTAGACTTACAACTAAAAATGTTTTACTTACCTATCTCTAAAATTTTCCAGTAAGAAAATTATATTTACTACTACTAAAGTCATGTATAACGGTAAAATAATATCACTCGTGTTAAACAAATTAATTATTATAAAGACATAACAGAATAGTACAGACAAAACAGAACATGTAAACGATCAACTGCTTAATGCTTAATATGCAAAATAGGGGACCACTGAGTTTTATTTCTAAAACCATCTTAAGTAATAATAACAAAATACTGGTCCCGTCTAATTTGTGGCCTCAATTTACTGTAAGTACCTAAATTAAATATATTTTTGGTTCGTTAATTAAACCTCATATAAACATAAACAAAATTGTCTATCTGTTACTTGGTTGAAGTTGATCTCCCAGCGGATTGTTATTACATAACAAGACATGGGGGTTGATTGTCGCGTTTACCGGAGGAGTTGAGCGATTTGCGAAACAGAATAGTATGATCGAAAGAATGTCACTTACTTGAGATTTCCTAGGTCGACGCCTTCAAAGAAACAGTGCGGCTAATGTTTACGAATTCTGTTGTACCTTGCATAGTGCCTCGTGGCATCCTGGTCTTCACATATGAATCGTACAAGTAATCGATTCAGCCCCAAAAACAATTCGCCTTTAGCAATAACAGGCCGAATTTTTACTAAATTGGCCTTCAATAAATAACCCTAAAAGAGAGTAACTCGTCGACTATTTTCTCAAAACTTAAACCTAGCACACATACTGAAAAATACTACTTTCTTTCGTCACGTTAAAGACTCTACTGCCTGTTAATTAAAACATTCGCCTTGAACTTGCGGAGGAAAACACATCGATGGTTAACATTTATTTTTAGAAACATAAACATTCTCATGGGAACGCTGATGTTGTATTTTTAAGAAAAAGCCCCTATGTTTTACAAAGCGTTACCTGGCATTTTGAATATTAATAAATGTTGTTAAAGTGGATTTCCAAACTTGAAAATTCTCGTTTAAAACTTTAGATATAAAATAATATTGGTAGTATACTAATTAGGTTTTATTATTAATTTACTTATAAATATACCGGGTGTTTCCAAATGAATGATTAATGTTGCAAGAATTTTAGACGCGTTTACAAGTAATCACCGAAATTATTCAAATAAATTAGAAAAATCTATGTTTATGGTTGGAAAATAGTGATGTATCTTTTCCTTCAATATTTGAGTAATAAAAGAGGCTAATTAATAACTCTATATTAAAAGTAATTGCTTTTATCATAATTATATAATCTAATTACCCTGATGACTTACCGAAATTACTTCCGTTGCCTGATTTCTTCAAGTACTCCGCAAGATACTAAATTGAGGTGGCCATATTATTGATCCAAAATTGTCACTCACAATGCAGCATGTGAACACTAATTCGAAACTAGGATTTCCTCATTAAATATTAAGTAACTAACCTAGCACGCTGAGCGGTCACAACCAAATAAATATTAGAGTGACTCCACCTTGGAGATTGCATCCCTCCAATTCCGACGAACCAGAAGCCAGATTTTTCTTCATCTTGGAAACACTCCTATTTTCAGTACCTGGGGCTATCCACAGACGTGTGAATGCGCCTTGTTTCTTTACTTGTACTATATTTTATTTGCAAATAGTCGTGACTCACATTGTTTAAGCTTAGCAGGAAACTACGGCTCCTTCATTTATAACATGTATTAATTGGGACTGGTTTATGGTTTAGCCCTTACTCAACGACTTACAACTAAATGATTAGCTTCCCGCTAAATAAATTACAGCCCAAAGTAATTAATCATCAGTCACGTTATGAAATGTTTACTTCATGATCTTCGGCACTTAACGTGCCGGCCAATACCAACGGCTTTAAGCAACCATTTTTAAATTTTGATAGTTATAAAAGCAGCAAAGATTCACTATGCTTTTTTGATTTAACACAGATGCCACGGTCTTACAAAGTCAAGGAGAAAACAGCATCTATAATCCAAAATATTTCCATTTTCAGTGACTGCATCACCTTAGGTAGCACCTACCGCAAATCTAAATAAAGGAGGTAATCCTAGATTAGCCATTAGACCATTAGACCATTAGACCTTTTGCAAGTCTTTACGTAGAATTATCTGCTTTAAATGAATTAACATAGTAGAAATAATTACAACGCGGAGACTATTTGTGAACAAATCTAGGGGTGCTTCATAAATATCAAACACATACAATTTGCACATATCTTCCGTTGACTTAACATACATAGTAATTTTAAAGTGCCTAAGAAAACTTTCTATAAAAATTCTTTACGCAAATATTTGTGACTGGAAACAACCAATAATTACCTTCAAAATTATATCATGTTTAATTTAAGAAATACACGAGTTCTATTAATGATTTCTAGAATAATGTAAAAAATTTTATTCGTTCGGAAAACAATAAAAGGAAAATGTTCTGGATACGATAATTTTTAGCATCAACGAATACTATTAAGATTCATTACAAAGCGTTAGTATATAAAGTAAAGATATAATTCAAGGAGAATTAACGAGAAGCATATTAAATGATACATTCACCACTAAAATTAAAGAGATATACCTAGTTATCACAAACGATTCAAAAACCAAAAAGCTTAATTAATATAGCAGTTTTTAACTTTCTTTCAAAACCTGTTTCTACATGACTTGTCAATGGTGAAACATGCTTAAAGCAATTTCTTAAACTGCGAAAACCTCCTTGTCCTACAGGTAATAATTTTTCAATGACTGGGTATATTCTATTATACAAAAGTCGTTCTAGAAGTTTGTAGGTAACAAATAGAAGACTAATTGGTCTATAACTAGCCGGATCGTCTTCTATTTTACCAGGCTTTAAGATTGCAATTAATTTTGCTCTTTTAAGAACTTTGGGTAATTTATTTGAAATCAAAATATCATTAAAAATTCAATTAACCAATTTAAAGCATAACGTCCCAGGTTTTTAATAAATTCTGGGTAGATTCTCTTCCTAAAAGCCTTTAAAGGATTTCTTATCTTTCTAACCTCTTCTTTAATCATTTTAACAGTATTTGAAACGTTCACTAGTCTCGTTACTACAGACGTAGGAGAAATTTGAACTTTATAATTTCTTAACTTAGTAGCTGTCTCTGACTTTTTCAGCTAAATCATGAAGAAAGTCCACCACTTCACAGCTAAACTGAACAAGTATAAATAAGGATATCTAAATTAGCTTATACGACATGCATTTATTAAAAAGCAGAATATTGAAATTTAAAAACTACATTAATTAAAAACAAATATCTAGTAAAAATATATTAGCATGATTCTTATTAAAGGAGACTACGATAAAGTGTAAGTCGTTTAATTTGTCTTTATTAAAAATTTCCAAGGATCCTATGCGGTAGCGCCTGTTGGGTGTATTAAAAGCACCCTATTCAAATTTTGTTGTTTAAATTGTGGCAAAAAAGCTATTATGGCATAGTACATTTGCAATAAATATTTTTGGTAAAGTTTATATTGGCATTATAATTACAAAGGGCAGCATCTGGACTCTACTTCCTATACTAAAATTACTATTTGCTAATTAAGTGCACGCTTTACACTCACCACTGTTATATTTAATTGATGTTATTCTATTTTTGGTTAATACAATATATAGTATACAGACCTACTACATTAAGTAAGAAGTAAAACTCAAGAATATCGGTGAAAGTTTCGATAATGAATTAAATTCCGTTTTCAACAGTTCCTAACTTTGTTTATTGACAATTCCATTAAAATAAATAGGTGCGGTGTCCGTAAATTACATCATACGTGGTAGCCTGATTTTATCCTGTAAAGGGAATAAATGACGAACAAATTCCAATTATATTCTTTTCGGCGACTTGTTGAATTTCTTTTTAATGCATTTAATTTCTACACATGAATAACTTTAATTTTAGAAAAAATTAACATTTACTGAATACATAAATTAAAACAAAGTCAGATCTGAAATTGCAATACTATAGTTTTCGTGGACTTCAAATATTTCAATTAGATTTACTTTTTAGGCATCCTATACTTGTATACACAGTGTGCATAAAGTACGGAATAAATTCAATATCTTCCAAACTAAATAAGTCTGAAAGAATTCCGCAAACACCTCAATTTTTTTTAATTTCACATATTTTCTTGTATTTAATATAATTTTAACGCCATTACTGTTTCAGTAATGACATCATCATATTTGTTAAATAGGATATCCTACATACTTTTCCATTTTTGGATTCTACTTGAAAAACCAGTTTCAAAATCATTTGTATGGCCTAAACTTATTAACTTGAGAGATACGAACACTTAAAGTTAGAAATTTGAGTAACATTTGATAGAATTTTTGATCAAGTAGTTTATTTCTCAAATAAGGTTTACGTATTCACAGTCAGTTAGTAAAATATTGTTGTAACGTTTAGTGTTTCTATTGGTTACTAGCATTTATTTTCACATAAACAATGCGTTATTTTGTAAAAGGAAGAATTGAAGTTCTTATGATGATTGGGTATGGTGATAGGATTCGTACACAACAAGAATAAATACCCACAGATACCGGATACAAATTAATTGACGATAAGCAAAATTGAAAAAGTTTAGAGAATTTGATGCTGTAGAAAATGATGATGTTGAAAATGACACCAAATTAAACGTATATCTTTCTATTGAAGATAATCCACACACCAGCGTTCATCAAATTGGTCGAGATCGTAATATATCTTTTACAACTTTACAAGCATGAAAAGTAGCATCTTTTCAGAATACACCTTGTACACGAATCAAGTTAAGATATTCCCTATCGATGTAGAGAATTTTCCTAACAAACTATGACCATGTGTAATAAAGATCGTTCATTAATAAAAAGTATAAATTTTTCACAGGAATATATTTTCGCTTTAAAAGGTTACGTCAATCCACAAAATTGTAGACACTGGGTTAAAGAAATTCCGAAATGGATGCGAGAAGATCATATTCAATCTCCACAGAAAGTTAATATTTGGACAGGAATTGTTAGAAACAAAATCATTGGGCCATATTTTTTTGATGTCAATGTAAATGGACGAACATATTTACACGTTCTAATGAATTATCTTGTGCCAACCTTAAGAAATCTATTTCCCAGTACAAATAACACAGAAAATGCTGGCGAAAGTTCATGGTATCAACAGGATGTTGCGCCTTCTCATTTCTCAGCGATACCTTGAGCAAGTTTCCCCGCAAGGATGAACTGGTACACATAGACACATTGAGTGGTCCCCTAGATCACCATATCTCACCACCTTTCATAGGAAACCATTAATAAATTTGGGTTACCTCGTATATCTCAAGTTAACAACTTAGATAATACAAATGATAACTTCTTAAAATACTTTTTCAAGTTGAATCCAAAAATGGAAGAACATATAGGCTATTCCATTTTAAAAGATACGTTAATGACGTTATTACTGGAAGAGCAATGGCATTAAAATTATATTAAATACAATGAAATATGTGAAATTAAAAAATAAAATTGAGGTGCCTGCGAAATCACACACACACATACACACGCGCGCGCACACACACACGGACGCGCGCACGCACGCACGCACGCGCTCACTCATTCACCCACGCACGCACGCTCGCATGCACGCAAACACACGCACGCGCGCACGCACGCACGTACGCACGCACACACCCACGCACACACACATAAACACACCAACTCACAGACACACAGACAGACACGCTGACACGCAGACACAAAGACACACAGACACACAGACATACACAAACGCGCGCGCGCGCACGCACGCACGTACGCACGCACATACACACACACACATACACAGACACGCGCGATATAATATATATATACAGGGTGTAAAGAAAATAGCGTTCCTCCTTGCAACAGGTAATAGAGGACATCAATACAAACAAAAAAGTCTTATACAACAACAGTCAAAACGTAACAGTTTTCCTAAAAACAATTAGTAAAGGTCAAAACTTTGCCACAACAAAAGTCAATAACGAATGAATATTTTTATTTGGGAGTTGCCCAGAATATAGTCCTT
>JAHWXV010045458.1:0-20641 GCA_024586415.1 Phrixothrix hirtus
CAAATGAATTAAACACATGCAGCCGTTATCCGTATCACTTTGATAGCAAACAAAGAACGCGAGTCTAATCAGTATTCAGAGAACAAAGAAAACAAGTCAATACAGTATTCAGAGAACAGAGGAAACGAATACCAAATTAGTATAAATAAAGCGATTTTGCAAACTGAAAGGGAGTCTTCTTAGAGACATAGGTACATTGCCTAATGCAAAGTCCGTTTAAAGCTTTCCGTTTTCGGCAAAGCTATTTTGTTAATAATCCCGATAACCAGGTCACCGCAAGTTCCGTATACCGTTCAGATACGAATCAAAACCGTTGAGTACGCTGTATGCTAAGAGGTCGTATCTCCGAGCCATCCACCAGATCGCTATGCAGTCGTTTGTAACAACGTTGCTAGGCAGCTAGTTGTGAACGACACCGAGTACCATCGACGCCGCCGTGTGTTGTGTTGCACCAGCAGCGGACGCACTGCGATGCCGATCCGAATCTATCCGCCGAACATGTGTAGCTAGGTTGCGGTTTACAGTAACGACGCCGAGTACCGTCGACGCCGCCGTGTGTTGTGTTGCACCAGCAGCGGACGCACTCCGACGCCGATCAGAAACGACATCCCCAAGCAAGTTAGCTTGTTGCTAGTGAACGAGTAGCTAGGTTGCGGTTTACTAATGACGCTAATCTGACAGAGCCGATCGACGCCTATCGAGTGGCATCTCTGGTCGCGGATGCACGTCGATCTCTTCCGTCCTAGTACTAACTACGTCAAGAGCATCACATTGGCTCGACAGGGCGCAGACCGACAAGCACACAGCAATCTCGTAGAATAATACAAAAGTATCAGGAGAACATAAAAATAAGCGGAGCTAGGAATTTGCGCCGGCCGGCCGCTTCAAAGCCGCGTACCAGACCTAAAGCGCCCGCATCATATCTAATGCAAGTCCCGGTATAATTTGCAAACGCGAACGTGCCTAATTACTTTGTCTGCTAACTTAGTTTATATCGCAGAATAATTTTAAGTTTAAGTTTATTCATTGTTAGCTAATAATCATTGTTTTAAGTTTGTTTGCACTGAATGAATTACTTATTTATTTTGTCAATAAATTAGTATGACAACCTGTACTTTCAATTCCGCTGTTAATCGAATCGGACAATAAATACAAGTTCGCTTCGAGCCCGAAGTTCGAGCTACGTCCTTTAACATAAACAACGTCCTTCGCGAGAAAACCTTTTACATGTCATTCTGGACCCCCGGATCGCCCGAGCTAGATTTCTAACTAGTCAAAGAACCGCCCCTCACGACTAAGAGCTACCACCTGGTAGAAAGCAAGTTCTTAAATTCTTCTTATGCCCTTCAGCAAGGACTGAAACGTCACAAGCTGGCTTTCACCACATGCAATACAACAGATATGATTTAAACCTTATCTCCAAGCGTGTATGCACCATTGACTATGGAAACTGTAATTGCTTCTTTGAATTAAGGCAGTTCCTCTTGATTGAAAATCAAATAAACAAAAATTAACTAAGTTATAATTACCAAAGTAAAATGGTCGAAATTCGAATGTTTGCAAACATGTATTATTTTTGAATGTATTTAAATCTATATAATTATTTCCTTTTTAATCATAAATGATCACACACTACATTAAGTAATTTCGCATTTACGCAATAATTTTTATTTATAATTTATTTAATAAGGCATTCTTTAACATAGTATTAAATACAACATGTCAATCGCAAATCTAGGAAATAACAATCTTCGAAATTATTTCCCGTGATTCTTCAAAGAAGGTCATAAGCATTAGTCAAACGTGTTGGTAAATTTACGACGCTGCCATTGTTATTTTTGAAATTAAAATGTTGCCCCTCTTCTGAAAAATACTATAACTAAATATAAATGAATATATGAATTAAAACTTCATTGTTAAATTGCATAAACTAAAAGCAATTAAATTACTAATCTATATACAAATATACAGGTAACGATGCATTGTTACACGGTGCAAGCTTAGTTGCTCTGGCCAACGCTGCCGGTGGATGCCTTCATCGTCGACAAGTATAGTCGAAACTAGGAGTTCCCAGCCCTCTCTGAGAATGGCCGTTATGGCCCCTGTTATGCCACCAAAGGATGGATGTTTCTATTTTATTTTATTTGTAGAAGTCGTTAAATGTTTTAGCTGTTCTTCGTTAAATTTGTTACTTTCATTACTGTCGGGCACAATTAAAGTGTGAAACATTTAGTGAGCTTTAATATGAATTTAAAAACACTTTTTTTTAATTTACAATATGTGTTGAATTTTTAGGAAAATAAATCTAATCAATTCAGCTTACAAATTGGCTGTAGATACATAATTAATGTTTAAACAATGATTTGAGTATAAATTATAATAAAATAACTTAAATGCTACACTTACATAAATATATCGTTAAATTAGTCTAAAATTCATTTACTGCTTATTAGCAAACAACAGTTTTCCTTAATTATAGATAATCTATTATGAAAAGTTAGTAAAGTCTCTCACATTCAAGGTGTGTATATAATTTTACAATAATTCATATCTCCTCGTATTTTAGTTAATAAAAAACTGTATTAAGGATTATAATTTTTAGAAATCTTGTTAATTCAATAAAAATTTTCATTTAAACGGAACGAGTTTAGGTAAATTCCTGAATATTTGTTTTCGTATTGTAAGATTTAGGAAAAGTCTTTTTTGGGGTAGAATACGCATTCTCGGGTTCTAAATTCGAACTTTGAATTTACTTGCGTGAAGATAATTAGTATAGAAAAAAGTTTGCAAATCTATTTCCTACCAGTAATTAGCTAAAATTTGTTCTTAGTATAAATAGTAAAATATTTACCCTGAAAGTCATTCATTTAAAATATTGTGTCATGTTGATAACCTACAAATATTTTTAATAGTTTAAAAGCTATGATTTTACATTTAAAACCACATGTTAAGATATCACATGTTATTGTCTGTTCTTGTAATATTAGCAGTTTTCATTTTAGAGTAATATTTTTCAATATTAGAACATTTGACGTTATACGAGGCACTTATTAAAAGTTGGAAACACATTTTAATAAAAATCCGTGTAAATTGTTTTAGAGAGTATTTAGTCTATGATTATTTAACTTAATGCCTTCACTCCTGAATTTAGGTAAACTTGAGGAACGCATCCTTCGCTATTCAGTACGTGAATCAGGCGAATTCAGGTAAGTCTCCTCCGAATAGAATGTCGCTCAAATTCTTTATTCTTTATATAAATCGTCTCTTACTACTGTTATATTTTCTTTTCTTTGGGCCATCCTTTACTACGTTGCATCCTTATTTACCGCAATAATGCTCCCACCCTCTACTCTCCGACTTTTGGAGGTTGCCGGACTCATTACTTTATTTCCGCGTTGTAAACGTACTTGCCAATAGTACGCTGTTACTAATTTTATCCATTTTAATTTTGCTCGTACGCAAACTTCGTGGCATATTCTTTGCTTTGGCTTCTATTAATAAAACTTAGTAAATAAGGTACAAAATAAAAACACAATATACGAGCTCGCGGTAGGCCCCCTACTAAAGAGAAAATGGCGTTAATTAACAAGTGAATGCTAACGTTCTCCTCCGATAATAAATAAATCACTGTAAAACCTTATAAGTATATAAACTGGACAATCCGAACTTACAGAGAAATGTCGCACACTTAACCTTCGCAAAACCTGCAGGATCTTTGTCCTCAACACCAAAAGGCCTGGGATGAAATTCTTAAGACAACGTTAACAATCTACTTCATCACTTCGGTGAGCAGAGAAATGTATAAGAAACCGTAACGGACCAACTCATTGAATTGCTTTCATATTTTTTACCTTTTCGGTCTAATATAATAGCCATTTCTTTTGTTCATTATAATAAATATTTTGGCAAATAACATCAAAGTTGTTCAAATTTTTCTGGGTGCCCAATTTTTATGTAAAATAGAGTATACATGGTGGCAAATATATATGGAAACGGTTAAATATTTCCAAAACAGCTGAAAGGAAAAGATTCAGTTTTAGGCACGTTATATAACTGATGAATAATCACATTTTACGGTACTTACTATTTAAAACAAATTATAAGAGCACGGTCACCATCTTGAATATTTTTTAATGGCACTATACTCTAAAACTTATATTTTTGAAAAGCACGGTTTCTGCGCTTTTCAGTATCTCTGAATTTTCTTACTTTATATTAAAGCTAATCTTCAAAATCTATACAAATAAAATAAATCTGAATGGGTATAGATATTTTATTTAATCAATAATAACCAACAAAATAAAAGAAATAAAAAGGAAATTAAGATTTCAAAATAAATGAATAGTACAAATTTCTTCACAAACGATTTTCAAATTATCCTCCGTTTACTTCTTGGCAATAATGGATTCGTTGAACAAATCTATTTAATGAATTCGATAAAATATCTAAAGAAATATCAGCAGCTGCATTCATAATTCGTTCTTGTAATTCTTCAATAGTTGTTGATCGATTAACATAAACTTGATTCTTTAAGTGACCCCACAAGGTAAAGTCTACAGGGGACAAATCAGGTGATCTAGGAGGCTACTCTATTATTCTTCTCCACCCTATCCACCTTCCTGGAAATATTTCGTTTAAATATTGCCATACTTGCTGTCCAAATTAAGGTGGTGCTCCATCCTGCTGGAACCGAATGGTTTTTGCTACTAGATTTTGATTTTCATAATTTGGGAATATTCGTCTTGATCGAAAAATGATACACTGTTGCAATAGTTCCAAATATCTTGTAGATGTTAAATTTCCATTCATAAATAACAGGCCTACAATATGGGGACCAGTTATATTACACCAAACATTAATTGTTTGTGGATATTGCGGATATTGACGATAGTTTTCGCGATTCATAATTATTGTAGTTGATCCTATACTTATGTTATGATTGAAATTGTCGACGTTTCCGTCACATTTAACATAACATTAGGAGAATTGCCCTCATTTGAAACAGTACTTGGTCACCTTACTTTTGTACGATCTTTAACACTGCCAGTTTCTTGAAATATTTGGAAAGTCTTCGTAGCGGTTAATTTGAAAATGGGTATTCTATCAGGATGAGTTTCATTAAATAAATTAACTACCTGAGCACATCTTTGTCGTATATCACCATATTCAACTATCATAAGAATTGTAATGTGATCTGTTAATTTAAATGTACCATTTTTAAAATATTTAGATATAATACTAATTTAAATCTGTACTAGGTTGTCAATGTTAAGCAATTCAATAACAGCAAACAAAAGAATAATGCGATGAAATAAAATTGACTAGAAAATAATAAATTCCAATAATTCCAAATAAATAAATTTGATCGTAATTTAATTATTATTATTTCAGAAAGCTAATAGCTATCCAGATATGCTCGTCTGCAATGAAAATGTGTACAATAAAATTAACTAATGCAAATAGTACTTCTAATAACGTTGGTGGCAAATGAATACATACGAAACCGTACGAGAACTAATAAGAGATGAAGTCACATTCGTGATCTATTTTAAACAATTACAGTTAAAGATTGTATAAAACTGTATGCTTATTATTATGTTATAGCGTTAATTTATTCATGAATTCTGAACTTCATTTTGAATTTTTTAAACGTATTTTCATTGATTTAATTATTAAACATTATTAAACAGACTTTATAGAAAATTAATTTCCCTGACTATAGACTGAAAATTTTTGAGGTTATCTTCGATCCAGGATTTTATGTGCTTTTTTACTTTCCCTCACGGTATATGAAATATAGGTAGTATGATCTTTCAATGTCGAAATTTTAGTGGAAATTCGTGTTTCCGGGTCCCCTCTCCGCGCTCCGTGCGAGCGTGCGTGAACACGATAACTCGAAAAACAAAATTTTATACCTAAGTTTGTATCCGTCGTCACACGCGACCGCAACAACTTCACTAAAATCAGATAACCAGAAGTGCCATTTTACTCTTCATTTGCTGATTTTAGAATTTTTTCAAAATCTGCTGTAACATTTTTTTTAATTTATTATATTTCTTAGTTATTTAATTCTCTTTCATATGATCTATGCGATTTTTCAAAAACTTTACCTTAATTCGAGTAACCGGAAGTACTTTAACCGTTAAGTCTGAATAAAATAACTTTGAAACTAAAAGCTCTAACTAACTGAAAATGTATATTTGAGGTCAGAATCGCATATTTCTGTAAAATCAAAAATTTGGTTAAAATTGAATAACCGGAAGTACCACTTTATTTCTGTTGTTGCGTTCATCTTGCATTTATGCAGTAATAATTTTCAGTTAATTACCGTAAATTTAAAATTTTAAAAGAAATTACGAAAGTTAGTGGTTGCTAAATTTTATACATACTATTTTATAATTTTGTATTGAAAAGTTGAATTTTAAAAGCATGTGTGTGGTACACGTGTGCGACAAGGAACGACCGTGAAGTACGGTCGAGGATTTTTAGCAGAGACGCTAAAAGTAGGCGGTCTTCTGATTTGGCTCGTAAAGAATTGATTGCGAGATAAGAGTTTAATTATTTTGTCTTCCTTGTGCGAATAAGCAGCGATTCTGTTGCAAATGTGAGAGATAAAGTTTCCTGAGGCATGCTCTGGTGGTAGTGCCACGCGCGAATTAAAGATTATTTTTAATTGTATATCTAGATTAATCCTAGATAATCCCATACTTTTCTGATGCACAACGCACGAAGATGAAGTTTCTTTTGCTTAAGGCAGTAGCCGATTTAATTGTTATTAAGCATATTTTGGAAGATGTAAAATTTAGGAACAATTTAATAATGTTTTATCTGGACCGCGCATGGTAAATTTTCTAATTATATGCTCTGAAAATTCAGCTATAATTGTTTGGATGTTTTCATCGACTATAAATAGTAAATTCTGCACACCTGATAGTCAAATTCAGGAACGGCGATAATTTTTTTATCTACCGTGAGGAAATCTGCAATTCCGCCAACTTACATGCCATGAGGTATTTTGAACGTCTTCAGAGTACCAATTGTATCCGGGAGGCTAATACCATTGCTGTTACTGTTGGAGATGCCGAAGTCTTCATCAATTAAATGAGTTTCGCCTTCGATAAATTACGATTACCAATGAATGAAGTTTTACAGTTATAAAACGTTTACTCATTTAAATATAAACGTACCTATGAATAATTAAATCTGTTTTAGGTAAATTACTTATCATTGTACCCGATTTCTTTTGTACAAAAGGAAAAGGAACACATCAAAACGGTTTGTAAGTATATTGTGACTATTTTTTTTACGTGTAACATACAGTTTATATAATTAAATATTTATTGTAAAATTCATATATTGTATAGTCAAATTGCTATTAAATTGATTGGTTTCCTAAAACTTGAATTTTTAGGCATTATTGCATCATTTTAGAAACAATACGTCAAGTAATGTCAAAATTCATTTATTTATTTGTTATAAAGTATATTTCTTCCAAGGTTTATTTTTTTTATTTAATTTATTTTGAATATTACCTGGTCATAAGTTTTCAGATCGTCAGTTTTACATGCCAAGCTGATAAGGGGTCATCTGTTTAAACGGCGTGTTGGCGCTCAATTTTTTCAAACTCACTCATCATTCCCGAATTTCGTACCTCATCGCCAGAGCTACCAAAGTTACTTAAGTTCACCAGGGAATAACAACCTTTCCTAGTTGTGTGCACCTTTTGTGTAACACTGTCATTTTTAGATATTTTCGAAATTCTTCCTCTTCGCGCTTTTCATGAAATCGGTTGTAACAATTTTTTTAAAACTTAGTATATTTCTTAGCTATTTAATTTAGTTTTGTATTAACCAAGGAGTTGCTCTAATAACTTCTTAAAAATTGAGTAACCGGAAGTATTTAAAATATTAATTGTGAACAACATCTCAAAACGTAATTATCATATGAAAATCAAAAACTACATTTAAGTTTTATATTTCCATACATGAGACGGCAAGAATTTAGTTTAAATAGAATGACCGGAAGTGCCACTTTATGCTTGCTATTATCAAGTGCGATTTTCTCGAAAACGTTTTCAACATTTTTTTTGAGACTTGCTACGGTTCTTATGTTTTTGACATCCTTTTACGTGAACTTGGAGGTTTTCGTAAAAAAATGCGTCGAAGCGAGTTATCGGAGTTTTGTGTGTCCAGTAACTTTGATGGATAACCGTTACAATTATCGTTTCAAAATAAATGTAAATAATATTCTAATTATTTGTGGACATTTGCATATTTGTATATCTATACATATACATAAGAGAAAGTCGTGTGTTGTCTTACACCAGATTTTTTATTACAGTGTTAATAAAACACCTAAATTTCATTTATTTGCTTAATCATTGGATTGAAATTGAATTTTCGGAATAAGTTGATTTGCTAAATAATTATGTAGGTTGTAAATAAATAATCAAAATTGTTACTAATGTTGGGCGAATCGGTAATACAGGTAACTAAGTTACCAACAAAAAGTCACTTACACATTGAAGCAATTTTACATAATCTGCTTACACTACTTGTACGCATTTTCATTGAAGACGCGCGTATGCCATTTTTATCGATTTTAAGAATTAGTTGTGAAAACAAACTAATTACATAATAGTGACTGAAAAGCGTATAAACCATGCTTTTCAAAAATATAAGCTATACGTTATATTGCCATTAAAAAAATTCAAGATGGCAACCGTGCTGTTAGAAGTTTCATTTGTTTGAAACTGTAAGTACGGTAAAATGTGAGTATTAATTGGTTATATAACTTTCCTAAAAAGGAAACTTTTTTCTTCAGCTGTTTTGAAAATATTTACTACCCTGTATGACCTAATATTGTCGTTTTTATTATTTTAGTCCTAATTTCTAGGTTGAGAACTCAATCTTCTATGTTACATTAATTGGAAAAGCTATGTATTAATTAAATTGGTTTAAAAACACAATATAAAGCAAAGTACGGCAGCAATAATATTGCAAGTGCATCGCTATATCAAATAAAAGGTTAAGAAAGATATACTAAAAGCATAAATTATTTTGAAAGCGTAGGAAGTTTAATTTAAATTTAAAAACCTGAATTCCTTTATTAGCACCGATATATAGTACAAAGTTAAATAGTTAGTAGCAGTTAAATTGATCTTTAGTCTAGAAAGTTTCGATCAGACATACGGCTATCTAGTGATACAACCAACCACCAATACCAATTTAACTCGGAAACTAATTTTCTAAATCCCTTGACTGTATCCAGTAGGTAGTAAATATTTTGTTACAGTGCAGTGTTAAATTAGCACAGACCAAATGCAACAATTGAGCAGTTTTATTGATCTTTCTATTGCTGCCTAATTTTAATATCTCTATAAGTGAAAATTAAAAAGTAAGGAGTGTTACAAGAATTGAAATTAACGAAGCAGCTGTTAAATTTTCAATCACATTCGGCGATAATTTAATAAGAAAAAATGGAATTTATTCCGGACATAAATCGAAAGAAACTTATATTTCAAGCTGAGTGGATAAATTTCAAATTTAAAATTCAACTCAAATTAAAAGCTAGTGCACTCGCAGAGTTTTTTGCCGTCGATGACAGTTTAATATTCTCGCTACGAGCAGCGTGCTCCAGCGGCTGATTCCATAACTAATCAAATTCTGGTCGCAAATCTGGGAATCTGCCTCTTCTTATATAATGCCAAATTGCCAATCTAATAAAGAAGTGTTTTAACGATGTTAGAGCAGACACTTCATTAAAAATATTTCTACGAGATAAGGTTTTAGACTTATAAACTTTGGTTTGTTAGGAACCTTTAGATGTTAATCTCCTTATTAAGTTAATTCTCTCTTATTTTCTATTTTTCCTTATCCCAAGTTTTTCTAAATACCATTTAAAAAACTGAAATTAAATGACTTACTAAAGTTGTGACCGAGCAAAAGCTTTAAACACTTAAAGCTCTTTGAAATTACACTACACAATTAAGCCTCTCTCATGAATTTATACAAACATAATTATGTCTCCTTGGTAATAGTAGTAATACTGCACTATTAACAGCTTTTATTTGTAGCTTTACAGAATATAATTTTGAAGCGGAATGTTTAGATAAACTTTTTGACATTAGTACTGTACAACATGGTGAAAAATTAAATAGGATCGAATGAACAGAATGTATGGTGCGAGAGCTTTAACGGGTTTAATCTAATCAAGATGAAAACTACATTTTCAACGCCTTTAATGAACTTTGTTTAATTGGACATTTTCTGAAACTTTAAATAAGCAGATAATTCAGCAATTTAAAAATGTTCTAAAGCGTGTTATAAAACATTTCTGTTAAATTTACCGAAAAATAATTACCTAGCGTGTACTTATATAATTACATAATGTAGAACGACTAGTCGCTTAAGCTACGAGATTTACACTAAATTATCATTAATTCGAACACATAAATTGGTATCATCCGTGTGTGCATTGAACGTGCCCACCTTGCACGTGCCTGTAAATACACCAAGATCTTTGGAGCTTAGCAGATACTTAATTTCGAATTTCCCTCCGACCTCTATATAACCAGACACTGTTGGGAATTCGTTAGAAAACTTGTGTATCAGTTTGGAGATGTGGTTACCGAATACTGGAGATACTTAGATACTAAGCTTTATGATTTATTAACTTTGAATTAGTTGGTTTTGAATTATATTCCTTGTTAATGTTAAGCAATACAAACTAAGTTTGACTGCTAAGAACTTGCGTACATACGAAGTTTTGACTTATAGGGATTATTTGTTGAGTTTAACAAGGCATTAATACAATAGGGAATAATGAGCTCATTAATTGATTATATTCTACTGAGTAAGCAGAAAATGATTTTATTACTTTTAAACCAGTATACCTGAATTGAAATCAACTTCTTTAAAACGCGAGGAGTCGATAATGCTTTGTAGCACAAGTTTAGTAAATTTAATACAAAAACTAAACAAAAAATATTATCTATATCTATAATTGAATTATTATCCTTAAAATATTTCGATAATCTCAACAAGTGATCGTTTTCTCAAATATCCTACTTTATTAAACGGTTTAGCCAAGCGATTAATACGTATCCTAGACTTTTCAACGTAATTATTGAATAAAAAGGTTATAGTCTGAGATACAAGGTTAAAATAAGTATAATTTTCACAAAAGCGATTGAGCTTACCACCCAAACCTGGTTAATTACAGAGGGAAATTGAATGTCATCGAACATCTGGAGAAGGGCTGCAGGGGGGATTTTACTTGATAAAATAATGTTATTCATTTGCTGGCGTAATACTAAACCTGGAAGTAGTCAAAATTAGTATGCCACTCGTTTTATCTTGATAACATAGAGGTAAAAAGCAGAAACTTGTTAATGTCAGATATGGACAGTAAATGCTTACTAGCATGATTCCCAATCAATTTGTATACCTCTAGATTGACATACTGTAAAAAAAACAGTTACAAGAGGCGAGGAAACAAATAGCCTTTTTAATCCAATAACATATATGACCTTTCTCTAACGGAAATCAGTAGCTATATTAAATTATTTAGTTATACATTTGAACAATTAAAGAAACATAACTGACGTAGTTATGTATATGCATTGGTTTTTTCACTTATTTTTTGATTGTCAATTCATTACGAAATATAGGGGAAAGTATCCTAATTTATCCCAGATCCTAAATTGTACCACCTTAGTATTTTAAAGATCCAAAGTGTATCACCCCGTCTAGTCCCCAGCGATGAGAGTTCATTAATTATAGAGCGTACGTGCAAACAATTACCTTCGTAGTAATGCTGATGAAAATGGGTTTTCCACACTTAAAACAAATAGCAAAGCATTCTTGCCAGAAAAGGAAAATACCGAGTAGAAACAATAGCCAGTGGTAAAAGGGGGATGAATACAACTATAGTTGTCTGTACTGATGGATCTGGGCAGTATGTTGCGACAATGATAATTTTCAAAAGGAAAAGGATGGATGCCTGAGTTTGGAATGGCAGCACCTCCTGGAAGTCTAGTTGTCATTTATGACACCGGTTACATTAACTCAGATTTATTTGTGGTGTGGCTGCAGGGATTTATTAATGTTGTTAAATCGTCTGTTGACAGTAAAGCTTTGCTGGTTCTTGATGGGCTTACTATCTACTCCAAACATCTTAATGCTGTGCAGCTAGCAAGACAGAATGGGGTTATTATGCTGCAGTTGCAAAGTCACACCACTCATAGACTTCAACCGTTCAATGAAGCGGTGTTCAAGCCATTGGAAGGATACCACAACAACTGTGTTGAAAAATGGATGATAGAACATTCTGGGTTAGCAGTAACGCAGTTTCAAGTTACCCAGATTCTAGGTGAGGCCTACTCAAAGTCTGCTACAATTGCTAACGCCATAAACGGCTTTAGAAAATGTGGGATATGACCCGTTGACAGGGATGTCTTTAACGATGTTTATTTTGCACCTTCACATGCCTTACAGGAAGTGTCATCTTCAAATATAGTTGAGGGTAACAACAACTGTCTTCAACATTCCGATACAAGTGACAAGAACGACGAGATTCCACTTTCTGAAGTTCTAAAGAAGATTCAAGCGTCAGTTTTCATGTCTGTCTTGAAGAGATCATTCCTATGCCTACGGTAAAAAAAGATGAAAATAGGCGTAGGTCCAAAGGAGCACAAAACTCACAAGTTTTGACATCTACCCCATACAAAGATGAACTAGAAGCTCGTGTATCTGTTTCTAGCCAAGATAAGCGTCATTCTGTAAAGAGAAGAATTGGTTCAACCTCACCAATGCCAAGCACATCAGGTATCTATGCAATAAAATCATCTAAAGGAGCCCAAATAGTCGATGCCGCATTTCTAATTAGTCTGGAGGAGTGGCACTGTCAAATGTGCGATGAATACAGCATAGAGAATATGATACAGTGTATTAAATGCTGAAACTGGTCTCACGGATCCTGTGTTGCTTCTGTTTTTCTCAATTATATTTGCGTCATTTGTCAACTTTAATTGTGTTTAGTTTTTTTCAAGGTATTTTTAAACAGCAATGATGTCTTACAAAATAACATATATTTTTCTCTGCTTTACCTCTGTTTTCACGCTTTTCGAATGGTACATATTAGGAAACTGCCTGGTACAATTTAGAAAACCCGTCCCCTAATTGTACTACTTGCAAAGGTTTAAAAGAAACATGATTTTTTTCAACTTTTTAATAGGTGAAAGTTATGAAATAACTATTACTGGTTCAAAATATATTACACAAAATAACAGAAAAATTTCATATGCTGCAAATCATTTTTCAGTTTTTAGAGTCATTTTTTTGAAAGGTGGTATTATATAGGCAACCTTGCTCTACGTTGCTTTTTCCAAAACCGTTGAAAAAAGTTTATTTTAGTTTTAGTTATACTTTTATAAACAGTTCAAAATAGTGCGGATAAAAATATTTTAATCACAAGTGAATAAAGTTAACTAAGTTAAGTAATTTATAGATTAATCTTATTTTAATATTTAACTGAGAAGATTGCTTAATAATAATACCTTACATAAATTGTTTTAAAATAATATTGCTTTTCTGTTTCTCTCACTACAGTAAAACGAAAATGTGTTTTCCGTTTCATCCTTTTGTGACCAAAGCAATAGTAAATCGAATAACATTAGATGCGAATATGCACTTGTTAAACACATTACCCAACATTGAATTTATAAACGTAAGTCATGTGTATTTTTTTAAAACGCAAATTGAAAGTAGCGACGACAAATTTGGTTGTATTCCCGAAGGAACTAACTAATTCTTCATCCACGGTAACACTAAAATTGTTACCCAAAAAATCTAAACAACTATTGTAACGATTGTTACATAATTAATATTAATTTCAGGAACTTATTTATCACCTTGTGTGTGAATTGGTTATTTTAATTTAATTCTAATTTATTTTGTTTAATTTACATTTAATAAGCCAACAATATTTATGGTGTGTGGTGTACATTTCCTTCTTGAATGTAACAGTTTAATAATCAGAGATAGCGAAATCACTAATTTATTAATTTTGATTTTTAAATAAGTAAATACAGATATAAAGACTATCATATCTAGCAGCAACGGACCCGCTTGCGGGGAAGGAAAGAGGAATTTGACATTGAATGGATGGACAGTTTCGACTCTACCTTTTAAAATATCTATTACTTGTGATTCCTATTAAATACTAACTTTTACATCTAGTTTATTAACATGAAGTATTAATAACTCATTATTACTTTAAAAATGAATTTTTGTACGATGGGGTGTTCGTAGCAACCTGTTTGAAGGCTGACATGGGCATTGCTCTTTTGGATTCTTTTTGGGCAAAATTTAATTTAAATCTGTTTCAGATGTCAGTAAGAAGTCCCTAATTATTGGGGGATAGTGAAAAAGGCAGGCATTGAAGCTCGTAGAACCCAAATTGGTATTTTTCTATTAAATATTTTCTGACGAATTTTTGCCACGTTTAGGTAAGTTCAAATTTTTATTTAACATCTGTTTGACGCTCGCCGTTATAGACGAGGTCGTGTTGGCCTATATTGTACCAGCTCGTACATCTATTCTGCACCGATTTTGTTATTGAATTATATTTTATGATTTATCTGAAAAGACATTGCCTTGAATATTTGGTGACAGAATTAGCAAGGCACAATTATATTACTTCGTTATGAAAGCTTCTACGGTCTTATGAACCCCAACTTGGCCAAAAATTATGCGTTATTTTTCATTTTGCCAATTCTAACAGTTTCATGTCTGCATATCAAATGCATTAGGGATATTTAATTTGGTACCTAAATTGGAGTGGGAATTTTCCAAATTGGTTGTTTATTGTTTTTCAAATTTAACTTTCGGCCTAGAAATTTCAAATCTTTCTAACAATATTGTTTATTGTTAGATTTAATGTTATATTCTTGTCTTGTGCATAATTATTATAATTTAAAATCGTAATTTCATATACGGCACGTCTTTGTAGGCTTCACCTACAACGCCGTTTAACTTGCCTGTATCAGAGTGATTAGATCAAGGAAACCTCAATTAGAGCTTCACTTAAATTGATGTTTGTCTCATCTTAGTTGTTGCCGATTACTGCTCTATTTTATCTTACAGCCGAATTCGAAGCCTACTGTACCTAGCATCATCAGGTAGGTTTCACTTGGTGGACTGGATTTAATTCCTCTACCTATCTTTGACATCAAATCTGGAGCCTTGGTGGTGCTACTGGTAACAGTCATTCTGATCACATATTCGTTTGATTATTTAACGTTAATTACAATATTTCACTTTCATTTCAATTATACTTAACTTTTCAATTACTGTCAACTTGTGTATTTGCTGCTGTGATAATTAAATCGTTATCTGTTACTGATGTTATTATTGTTGATACAACTACAATTAGCTTAGCCTTATTTCCTTTAAGAGCAACTATATATTGAGTTCTTGAAGCATCTGGCTCTGTTAATTAATTATAAATAATTACTGAAGATCTAAAGCGCCCAGTCATCGTAAGCTGCTACCAGATCTTATTCCTTTATATTTGCCACCCCTGAGAAAAATTGAGCTGCCGGAAAGCCTTCCAAGTGACTTTCATTTATCGAATGAAGGCAAAAATTTACACAATTTCATTTAGCTTTTAAATTGCCATCGTACCTAATTAATCGTAACAACGTCGGTGTAAGACTTGTACTACGAGTATATGAGAAAGAATATCAACTTCACATGAAATGGAGAAAAAACAATAATATTAAAGGTTTTAATGAAAGAGCTGTACTAGCATATTTTGGAGAATTAAACAAATAGCAAAAGAACTCAATCCTTAAGTTATCATTTTAAAAACCTAAGTGGACTCTAATTAGAAATATGTTAGTTTAATTGTAACTTGAGTTTAACTGAGACATATTAGTTACTAATAACGATAATGAGAATACAAATATTTGCAGAGAAACTTTTTCTAATTTAGCAATCTGTACATTCAATATTTATCATAAATAATCTTTTTCTAAGAGTTCTTTTTTATATAGGCGACTGTGGAAGAAATATTGTAAGCAGCACGTGAAAAAATTACATTTCTTCACTCGTAATAATTGCTGCGTTCGCCTGCCGCTCGTGTAGCAAACGTTCTTACTGGTGACAAAAAGATGTACTTTACTCGCTCGTTCCACAAATATCTATTTAGTACCTGGGCTTTAAAGTAATCACTTTTCTCCTAGCATTAAAAGTGATGTACAGCACCAAGTAAATTTTTGTTAGTAAAACGGATAATTTTACGAATCAAACTCGGTGAATAAATGACAACTTAATTTGATGATTTGAGACAAAAGTTGTCATTGGCTAACCAATTATCCCGATTAAGTTAAATTTAAAATTCACCGTCTATTTAAAGCAAAATTTTGAAGTACTTACATTTGGAACTATAATTTAAAATGTATGTAGAAGTTCAAAACGATTCTGGGAAATAATATTAAATGTTTAACTCAAAGTGTGAAATCTCCAAAATTATTAAAATGATTGAAGTACATTAAAAGTAAAAATCTGGTGGGAGACGACACACGACTTTCTCTTACGTATATATGCAAATGGTGTCCGCAAATGATTAAATTATTATTTAAGTTAGTTTTAGAAACGATAATTATAACTGTCGTCCACACGAAAAGCTGCTTAACTTCAGAAATTTTCTCTGATAACTTCAACGCATTTTTTCAGAGAAACCGTTAAGTTCATGGCATTAAACGCGCAATGACCGTAGCAAGTTTTAAAAAATTGTTAGATCTGGTTTCGAGAAAATTGAAAAAAAACTTAAAAATCTCAAGAATAAAGTGGCACTTCCGGTTATTCAAGTTTAACTAAATTCCTGCCTGCTCACGCGTGGAAGATAAAAAACTTGAATTTAAATTTTTTTATGTGATGCTTAGATTTAGAGACATTTTGTTCAAAATTAATACTTCAAGTGCTTCCGGTTACTCCATTTTCGAAAGTTTATTAGAGAAACTGCTTAGTTCACATAAAATGAAATTAAGTAGCAAAGACGTATGTTAAGTTTTACAAAAATTGTTACAGTCGATTTCATGAAAATCGCGAAAAACGAATATTCGAAAAATATCTACAAATGACAGAATAAAGTGGAACTTCCGGTTGTTCAAATTTAGTCAACTTCTTTATGTCGCATAAAAAGGCAGCTGTGACCCCAAATATAAATTTTTACTTAGCTAGGACTTTTAGTTTTACAGTTATTTTATTTGGCGTTAACGGTGAAGGTACTTCCGGTTACTCGATTTACGGATAAACTTCTGAGAAATAGCTTAAACTATATAAAAGATCATTAAATGGCTACGAAATTCTGTAAACTTTGAAAAAATTGTTAGAACCGATTTCGAAAAAATCGAGAAAAATGAAAAATTCGAAAAATACCTAAAGATAAGGGAAATAAAGTTATAATTCCGATTATTCGATTTTAACCAAATCCGTGATTTAGCATGGGAAGGTATTGATCTCAAATATAAATTTTTATTTATCTGCGACTTTCAGTTTCACAGTTTTTTTTATCCACAGTTTATGGTAAGAGTACTTCCGGTTACTCGTTTACGGAACAGTTTCTGAGAAACCATATTAATTACATGTAATTTCTAAGAAATACCATACATTTAAAAATCGTCGAGCCGATTTCGAAAAAATCGAGAAAGAACAAAAATGGCAAGAGTAAGGTGGTACTTCCAGTTTTCCCATTTTAATGAAATTGTTGTAGTCACAAACAAATATAAAATTTTGTTTATATATGACTTTTCGTCTTTGTGCTATTTTGATGACATACACACAGACGGACACATATATATACACACACCCCCACACGCAGGCACGCACGCACGAACGCACGCACGAACGCACACACGCACGCACGCATGCACGCACGCACGCACGCACGCACGCACTCACGCGTGCAGTCACGCACGCACGCACACAAGCACGCACGTACGCACGCACGCACGCACTTACTCACGCACTCACGCACGCACGCGCGCACGCACGCGCGCACCCACACACAGAAACACACACATACACACACACACACACACACGCGCGCGCGCGCGGAGACCAATTTTCAAAGATATGATTTTCGTACTCTGCGGACCCTAAACCATGTATCTCCCCTAAAATTTTGATATCGAAAATTTTGGATAAAAACAATACTTTCTCTTTGACCTATACTTCATATAGGTAAGAGAAAGTAAAAAATTTATATGATATGAGTGGCGATATACTGGAAGAGTCTACGACACTTTATTCCTAACAATTTATGGTACAAGAGTTTAAAATAAAACTTGGACACTTTTATAATAGAATACAATGTAATTTTTATGACTTCCTAATTAAATATTCTTTGAAGGAGTGCATAAATCTCTAATTTCAACAAAGTTTTCTAACAAAAGAGAAATAAATTTTGTAACGTGCCTTTACCTGGCATCTATTTTAGTTTGAAATAAATAATTAATTTCATAATTATCAAACATAAACTCGATGCTAAGTTCAGGTAAAGACGCATTAATTAAATGTAATTTAAATTATTTGTACCGATTCATAATTAGAACGTCCTGTATATATTTTATTTAAGCATTTCATATTTAATTACCCACATTTTCCCTTTTGTTAATATTAATAGTTTTTATAATTAATCTTGTATTAGTATTTATATTAGATAAACTACGTAAATAATCGAAGAGTTCATGTTCGTTGACCTACACTAGATATAATATAGTTAAGTAGGTCAAGTAACGTGACCTTACAAGCAAAACATAGGCGTGTACGCTTGTAGATTAGATAACCTATGCGTTGTTTAACTTTTATGGAAAATTTCATACTGTATTAATTAGAATAATCACTTTAACGTAATTAATTCAAGATCGAGATATTTAATTTTAAGTCCGTATTTATTATTTCTGTATTGTATAGAATTATTAACGATTTAATCCGAATGGTTTAGATGTTAATGACATATTATTAATTAGTTTTGTACAGGAGCAATGTTATCAAAATAATTTGTTACAGCTCCTAGGACATAAAAATAGCACGTCTGATGGCGTAATCATTGTTAATCAGATGAGCTCCGTAAGCCAGAAAAGTTTGCTTCTATTTGCGTTCGTTTATAACAAATTTACTATAAAAGCAGCCATATTAGGCCATTTAAAATAGAATAGACACTCGCATCATTAAGTTTAGAGATCGCTCCTAGAGATTGTAGTTTTTCGGACACTCTAGAGGACAGGAACACTAATACTGCGAAAGGGTACAATATTTTAAACCACCCCTAAATAGCGAGGTGTTTTATCTCTATTTTACCGACGTTAAATTCACGAATTTAGAATATCTGGGTATACCTTACGAATATAAATATTAACCGTAAACCGAACGAAGTGCAAACATGGGCCGTAATTTTCTAAATTAAATAGAAAATAGCGCTCTTTTGCCGAAGACGCAGAACCAGGGAAATCGCGAAGTCTGTTTGACGTGTATTTCAATTCATTTCAAATTAAACAATTATAAACCGTTTGACAAAAAGGGTTAATAGTGCTGTAACTTACCGTATTATTGAAAAGCACTGCGATTTATTGCTTCCTTTTCGACAAAAGATCCAGTCCTAGCTTGGGTTTTTGTTAAAACATATGTTGGCAACCCCCATGGGTGGATGTCGCTTCTTCCTTTACCTAAATAACCCACAAGTTAAGAACAATTAAACCTTCACTAAATTTCATTCACCTAATGCATCGAAAACCGGTGAAAAATGCATAATTAGTTGCACTGCGTAAACACAAACAAACTTGGCCATTTTGATATATTACCCATAAATCGTTGCGTTCGATTATTATTTCAACGAAAGCACATTCAAGCACCTTCTGGTATCACCGATACAAATAGAAGCAAGCGCTAACTAACGTAAATAGGTTTCAAATTAGAATTAAATACGAACTGTAATTAGCCACTTTATTAGTAAAAAATAAATGATTTACAGTCTTAAGACTTCTTATTTAAAGATACAAAAATACGTTCAAGTATTAAAACAGTGCACTGAAAAGTGTAGTTCAATTATAACATAAAAATAAAGGTAAAATCTGAATAAAAATTAATTATTCAAAATATACAGTTCCGAACATAAATAAATTTTCAAAACATGTTTGCAAACAAGGTTAACTAAATGAAATACATTAAATTGTATTACAGGTTGAACGTACATAGAGTATAATAATATAAGTGTGTACATCTAGCTCGATAAATACAGAGCGCTGGTAAAAAGCCTATAAATAATACCTAAAACAAATAACAGGTCTTAATTAAACTAATTAGAACAAAGTCATGACAAAAATGTACATGTACAGAGTGTATCAAAAGCGAAACTGTAGATATTATTAATCTAGAACCTTTGACAAAGCTCAGTTCACACTGGGGAGTAACCGTATAAATTGATTTTAATAATTTTTAGTTTGAGAATATTGTCGTTACAAAATTTGATGCATCGATTAGTTTTAGAGGATTGCTGTTACTTCTAAAATACGGTCCTGGACCTTTTCTCCGACTTCCATAGAGCTGACCCGCGGTATACAAGTTTCAGTGTTTGG